>APFE030190865.1:81626-130688 GCA_000404065.3 Pinus taeda
TTTAATCTCTCTTGATTTTTCTGCAACATTTATCTTTGAGAGATCATACCTTTGCTCTAAGTTGGCATACTGCTCTTTCACTTTATTTAGCTCTGAAACTTGTAGTTTCATGTCCTCCATTGACTTTACTAGTTCCTCTATGCTCAAATTGGCAGTGTTGCCCTGTACTAGTCCTGTTGTTCCTACTGTTCTTGTACTGGTGACCACCTCTGTTGTGGCTACTAGGATGTTTGGTGCTAGTGATGTTCCAAGTGTAGAAGGCATTTTTATTGAGACTACTGGTATCACATTGGGAGATTGAGAGGTCGACTCTCCTTGCTTGTCCTTCAATGCTTTTTCTAGTTCTTGCTCAATCTCATTCAGTCGTTCATTAAGTTTTAAGATTAAATTCATCAACTCTTCTTCAGATTTTTTCTTTATCATCTCAGCAGTCTGTGGATGCCTTGAAGGAGGCAGCTTTAGCAGCTTCCTCAAGGCAGCAATATCTTCATCTTTCTTTTTTATCAAGGCTTCTATAGCCTTCACATCTTTTGGATCATGTCCCAATCCAATAATTATTTCTTCCAAAGACTTTATTCTGTTATCTTTAGCCTGGGAGGAGGCTTTCTCCAAGTGTAGTTGGCCAGTTATGTTATCCGAAGAATTTTACAACATTTGGGCCATCATTGCCTTGCTAGTCAAGGTTGAATAAATCATTTCTCCAGTTTGTTTATGCAATTCAATTTGATCCACAAGATGAATATCCTTTGCCATGACCTCAAAATTGGTTCTAAGATAGTCTGCTGCTGATTGAGGCTATTGCATTTTCGGCTTGAAATGACTCATTATCATTTTACCTTCTTTGATGTCATAAGCTGACATCATCCTGTTTTGATTTGTGGGAGCCATTTCCAAATATTGATATAAACCTGAAGCCTTAATGGATCATTTCTTGCTTTTATTAATATATGTCTTATTGATATCTAGTGTGTCCTTTCCTGGTGGTCTGAAAGATGATATCTCTGCACTTTGTTGTCTTTTTAGCTCCTATCTTTGTGAGCTAGTAAATGTTCCTCCTACTAGAAAATTTTGTTGGCTATCTACCCCTTCTCTCCTATGACTATCTGTAGTCTCTTAAAAAATTTCCTCCTCTGAAAGAGGATTTAGACTTTTCCTTTTTATACCAGGTTTCTCTGAGAGTCCACTGGCAGGGGTAGCTACTTCCCTGTCTCTCTTTTTATTCCGTTCCTCATTCAGCGGAGTCTGCAAGACTAGAGGTTCTCCTACATTGCTTTGAGTTGGAGGAGTTGGCATTTGGGCCTGTTCTTTGAAAGTTTTAGGCTGCTTAGACATTGTAGACTGTTCTGTGACTTGATTGTCCGTTTCTAATTCTTTGCTTTTAGATGACCCTGTGGCTAGTGTGCTGGTTTCCTATGAAGGTTGCTGAGTGGTTCCAACAGTAGATACACCAATTCCTGATCTTTGTACCTACCCAAAATAATCTAGGTCAAGTGTTTTATCAAGATCTTTCATAACATTCTTAATATTGACCTGTTCACTATCATTTTCTATTAGGGTCCCTTCCCTCCATTCATCCATATTTGCAAACTGTTCAATCTCTGGGATCCTATGGTGAATGTATGGAGACAGTCTGTTCTTTATTCTTCTATCACATACGAAACTGTTAGGGTCATATGGTATCCACCCAATTTCTTTTGTAACTTAAGATGATCTTCTAAAATTATTTCTACTTCTCTCCATGCCTCCCTATTGTTACAGACGAAAGGACCTAACTGATTCTTGATTCTAAGCTGAGCTTTTTTCATAGCATTATAAAAATGAACCAAGTCTGAATTTATCATTTGCGTGGAGTATTCCAATGCAAACAGTCTCATTGGAACATACTTTGGTAGCTTAAAGGGGCAGAACTCACACCCATATATCCTAATTTCTATATGATTCTTGTATAGATACCAATCACCTATTATGTACTGCTTGGAGAGCTGAAAAATCTTCTTCATGTCACCATTGATCCTAAGAGGGGAAACTCCTGTTAATCAAGTGGTTGCTGGATGGACAAATAGATCAATGAACTCATTGTAGGTGTAAGGGGTCTCAAGGGATTTATGGAAAATGGGACTCCAAAATATGACATACCTGGGATTTCCTTCGGTGTCAAGCTTTTTGACAGGGAAAGGGAAGTTCTCCGACTAATAATACAACATAAGATGATAGATGAAAGTGGTATATTTGAAGACTCATTCATTGTCCAATCTCAGGAATTGGTCATGAATTTTATTGGCAATATAGGAGGCATAGTCATATTTAATAGCAAGGTGTTGTCTAAGAGTAAATATTGACAATAACACTAGGGTTACTTCATCAACATATTCACTAGTGTTAAATCGCGTTGCTAAAGATATCATATCCACTATAAATCTTCCAATATCTATGAAGAAAGTTTACAGATAAGGAGGTGGGCCCTTGGGTTGATGTTTCTCTAACATGAAGCTCTGGAAATGCGGATGAGTTTTGATTGTGGTAATTCAGTGGATTTCTCAAGTAAATATCCCAAAGAAAGGGGAATGAAAATTTGACTACTGGAAAATTGCAACATTTCATTAATGGATGCAGCTGTTATGGGGAATAGGAATGTTTGACTTGGGGACATAACAACTATAATTGGCACAACAATAGTCAATTATATCAGGGAAAACGTGGACTGAGGGGAGAAAATACTTGGGAAGGTTGGATTCACACAGTTCCAGGATGTCTGAGCCATTTAGGTAGTTGTCTCTGGTTTGGCAAAAGAGCTTAAGGTGATTCTGGTCAGTGGCCAAGTCTTTTATCTGGAAACCTTTATCAGCCAGAGGTAGATAGTCTTGGTCCTTATGAGGGGCATTGATTGGTGCGACATTTAGAACAACCGGGTTTTCCATTTCTGGTTCTTGTGGATTCAGAAAAGGAATTTGAGCTTTTTGTGAAAAATGGGTAAAATAGAAGGTCTGGGAACTTATATAATGAAACAAAGACTGAATTTGTAATGAATTTTGGCCTTTTATGTGGAATTGTAGTGTAAAATATGAACTTGCACAGTTTCGTTGGAAATTGGATAAATACCTGCGTTCAAGGAGTGAACAGTGCAATGACAGGTGCTGATGGTGGTTAATAGGTTTCAGGTTGTGTCGGCTGCAAGTTTCTTAGCAAGGTGGTGGTTGGAAATCATGGACAGTTGACTTGGACATTCTTTACATGGGAGCGCAGGTTGCAATACAGAACAATGAAAATGACATTTTTTTTTGTTTTATTAACAAAGTCAAGGTTGGTGGGGGTTTTTTATTATTTGGGCAGATTACGTGCAGGGGAAATGATGTTTTGTCGTATGTGGAGGAAGGTAAGCGATATGGTATCTCGCCACTTTTGGGGTTGGGCAGTATTAGGCCGGGAGCCAGTGATTCCATAGGTTTTGCGATGCGTGGCGGGGGCGCTGTGCGAAAACCACTTTGTGATCGCTCACTAACGCATGGTCACAAAGTGGTGCACGATATCGTTAATGGTTGTTGGATGATGGAGGCACGATCAGATAGCTGACGAGAGACGCAATGTGGCAGGGTTTAATATGAGTGGGCCCGACCCAATTAAGAATTGTTTAATTGTATTGGGAGTTGGGGGAGTTCTTAATTAACCATGAGGGTTAATTAATCCCAATTAACGCAGAGGGGGGATTAGGTTTTTAACTAGTTATAGGTTAACTAGTTAATTCTTTTAAAACGTATTTATGGTTATAATTAACCAAAGGGGCGGAATATATAAAATTTTGGGATTTTTATATATATTTAAATACTACGGGAAAGGGTGAAATTGTGCGGGATTTATATAATACATAGGTTAATAGTTAAGATGACACGAAATGTAAAAGCACTAAGTAAAGACATCAGAATGAGTATTTAAACTTAGGCTTAAAGCGGAAAAAAGTGGTTTTTAGGTTATATTGTGATTATTTCCTAAGTAAAATGGGATTTTACTTAGGAAAAGACTTATGAAATTAAATGAATAGTTTAAGGATGATTATAGGTACTTAGGCTTTTTAAATTATTGGGCCGAGGGTCCAGTCCCTCCAGAAGTCAGAGAAATGCTTTGAGCTCCTCCAATTTAGCAAATACCTTAGTCCTTAGGAGAAATTGGTGAATAATTAGGGAAAATGAGAAGGGGAGTTAATCATTGTGACTTTGCTTTGCTTGAGATGCTTTCAATGTATTGTATTCCTTGGCCTTGCGATGAAAAATGAAAGATTAACACATTTAGTGACATTAATCATCAGATATGATTCTGCAACATCAACTACCTACCCTGCCGACTTGAACCTAGCATTTTTTCTTCTTTATTAGGCTGCACTTAGACTGGCAAACCCTTATCAAATCTTCATTTTCTTTTACATGGAAAAGCCTATCTAAGTCTACACTTATTTTATCCAAGGGCTTAGATTAAACTGTTTAGCTCCTTTTATTTACTCTACCTATCTACTTATCTGCCAATATTACACTGTTTGGTCAGATATTTATTCTCTACCTCTAAAACAGGAAATTAAAAATATGAACTAGTCAATCTTAAATAGTTTGACTATTCATGAATTGTGGCATAAGTGACAAGCTGCACACAATTTTTTGTTGGGGTTCATTCTTTTTCATTTTTTGACCATCTTTTATTCTTTTTACCCTTTGATTTTTCTTTTAGGGTATACTCTCTTAACATTTTTTAACTTTTTATTTTTATTTTTTGAAAATATGAAAAACCTTTGCAACAAGAAAAGGTATGAACATATTACATAGCTCATCAAGTCAATCATGACATATGACACCTATTGGTATATGGGCCTAATAGTGGCTCTACTTGGGGATGGCTTTCCCTACTGGAAAGCCAAGAACAGTAAATCATATGGCCTCTGAATGACTTTGACTGTGCTCTGCAATCTTCTTTTCCTTGCTACTTTATTATAAGTATGACAATGGTACTTTTGAAGCTTAGGGCCTTCTCTTCCGGCTTCAACTCCAAAAGTCATTGTCCAATCAAAACTGTGATATTACGTAGGATATAGTATGTACATGTTAATCATCATCAAAAAATCCTAATAAGTAGGATCAAAGTAATGTTTTAACATTTGGCCATTGATTGGTCCTTCTTCTGCTTTTGTGTCATCCAAGTTTTTTAGAAAATATGTATTGTTTCCTTGTAAGGCATGGATAATGTACGGCCCTTTCCATAGGAAGTAAAACTTTCCATGTTTCCCCTTATCTTCTCTTCTAGAATCCCATCTTAGCACTTTGTCTCCAAGGTGAAAATCTTCTACCTTGGTTCTTCTATCAAATATCTTCTTGAGCTTTTCTTGCCATATTTGGGATCTTTGATACACTTCCTCTCTAGTCTATTGTAAATTGATGGTCAGATTTATCCTCCTTTGGATATCATTAGGTTCCACTTGAACTTCTTGAAGTAATTTCATAACCGAAACTCCTAGTGATGAAGGAAATACAACCTCCATACCATACATTAACTCATAGGGACTAGTGCCAATGGATTTTTTGGTTGTCAATCTGTCTGCCCAAAGTGCATTTATTATTTTCTTGTGGCAAGTCTTTTTATTTTCTTCCAGCAGTTTCTTAATGATATTAATAAGAATTTTGTTGGAAGATTTAGCTAAACCATTCCCTTGTGGGTAATAGGCTGTGGAATGGCCTAGGGTAATTTGGTTCTTGTTGAAAAACCTAATCATCTTTCTTGATTTAAAAGTTGCGGCATTATCAATTATAATTTTGGTAGGGCAACCAAATCTGGACAATATGTTGGTTTCTAGGAAACCTATGATTACGGTGTCATTGGCCTGTTTGGAGGGGATAGCTTCTATCCATTTGGTAAAATAATCAGTGGCAGTGAGAATCCATTTATGCTGGCCAGAGGAGGGAGGATGAATTTCTCTAATGAAGTCAAGACCCAATTGTTGAAATGGTTTTTCAGTAGAGATTGGTTTTAGGGGTAAAGGTAATAGTTTTCTCTTGCCCTCAAAAATTTGGCATTTATGGCATGAAGTAACAAATTTCTTTACATCAGCAAACAAGGTTGGCCTGTAGAAACTAGCCCTTAAGATCTTATCTGTAGTTGATTTCTAGTAGAGGTGTCCACCACAATATCCTGCATGAAATTCTTGAAGAGCTTTGTTAGCTTCATCTTTTAGCAAGCAATTTAATAATATACCTTCACGATTCTTCCAAAAAATACCATTATCTAAAATACAAAACTTTAAAGATTTCATCTTCAAAAACCTATTTTTGGTTCTAGATAACCCTAGAGGAGCTTGTAGGCTTTGTAGCACATAGATTATATCAGAATATCAGGGTGAATCTAAAAAGGCCTGGCTAATTTGTAGAGTCGCCATCTCCTGTTCGTCATCCAATTCATTTATATCCAGGGCTTTACAATTTGTTTCTGCCATGAGTTTGGCCAATCCTTGTCCTTTTATCAGTTTTGTAGGTTTTATTTCAATATCATATTCTAATATGGTAGCAATCTATTTGCCCCTTTTTCCTTCAATTCCATCCCGGGTCAGGATGTTTTTGACAACAGCATTTCGTACATAGGCTATCACATGAGAATATAATATATAAACTCTAAAGTCCTTAATTGCTTTAACAAGTGCAAATGCTTGTTTTTCCATGATCTTGTATTTCAGTGATGCATCACTTAGTGCTTTACTAAAAAAGGCTCTAGGTTTTTCACATCCTTGGTCGTCCTTTTGTAGTAAAACAACTGCTATAGTATGTTTTGAGACAAAAGAAAAGATTATGAAATCTCTATCAAATTGGGGACTTGTAAGGACCAGTGTTCTGGTTAAAGCCATTTTAATTTCTTCAAATGCTTGTTTGGCTTCAACTGTCCATTTTATACTTGAATACTTTCTTAACATGTTATTAAGTAACCTAATTAGTTCTACTAAATTAGATATTATCTTCTCAAAAAATTTATCTTTCCTAAAAGAGCTTGAAGTTCTTTGATGCTTCTAGGATGAGGTATCTATAAAATTGCATCTATTCTGGCAGAGTCAATTTGGATGCCATCTTTTGAAATTATGTGATCTAAGAGATTACCTTCTTCCAAGACAAATAAAGACTTCTTAGGATTTAAAGAGATACCATGTTTTTTTCATTTAAGAAATACATGTCTGAGATGGTCCAAATGCTGCTGATCTAATTTAGAAAAACAGTTAGATCATCCAGATATATGATAAGAAAATCATGAATTTCTTTAGCAAATGCAATATCCATTACTCTCTAGAAAGTAGCTCCTGCATTTTTAAGTCCAAATGGAACTTTGATATACATAGATGTACCCCATGGTGTGGTAAAGGAAGTTTTTTCTTGATCATCAGGTTGAACTAGAATCTGGTTATACCCTGAAAATCCATCTAACAAAGAAATTTTTAAAGAACCTACTACCCTTTGCAAAATATGGTCCATCTTGGGTAAAGGGTAATTATCTTTCAGAGAAACCTTGTTCACATTTCGCAGATCTACACATAATCGTATTTCACCAGTTTTCTTCCTAGTAGGCACTAAATTTGATACCCACTCTAAAAATCTTATAGGCGCAATTATCCCTGCCTCATACATACGTTTAATTTCTTTTTCAATCAGTGGTAGTAGCATAGGGTTGATTCTTCTAAGTTTTTGTTTGAATGGTTTTTGGTCTTCCTTCAAAGGTATTGTATGCTGAATTGTTGAGGTATCATATCATTTCAAATCCTCATAACTCTAGGCAAAAACATCCTAGAATTCTCTCATGAGTTCCACATATTTTAACTTTTGGTCAGGAGGCAAAGATTTTGATATTTTGATCATTTTTGGATTTTCTTTTGTCCCTAAGTTGTATTCTTCAATGTCTACCTTCAATGGTTCCATCTTTGGTTTCTTAGGAATTTCATTGGAATCGAAGAGGTCTTTTAGAGAGGTTAATCCATTAGGTAGATGATTATCTTTTAGATCAATTACCTCTATTTCTCCTTCCTTTATCTCAGCAAGGTCCATTTGTTTGAGATCTTGCACTTCTTTTTCAGTAAATTTAGTGGGATGTAGCATTCGGATTACATTTTTTTCTAAAATATTTGTTTCTGCTTCATCTATTTGGTTAAAGCTTGTGACTGTATCAACACCTAATTGTTGGTGAGAAAATTCTTTATCTAAAGTTAAAAAGTTATTAATTTGTTCATCACTTTCGAAAACTTGCCAGTTTTTCAGATTGTCAGGGATAGCTGGCCTATGTCTAATTTCAGTAGCAAACTGATGATTACATTCAAAAGGTAATTTATATGATCTGGCAATCATGGCGAGACTGTGAGCATGTAAGTTGTGTTTCCTAGGTACTACAGCAAGCTTAGTTTCCAAAAAAGTATTAAGAATCTCTATCACTATTCCTCTATAGTATCCTAATATAGGATCTCGAGTTAAGTACTTCCCATTGATCTGTTTTATGATTAATTCTAAATCCCCTATGATATCTACCCTAATTGATCCTAATATTTTTACAAGTTTAAGTCCAAGAAAAAGAGCTTCATAATCTGCCATACTATTGGTGCATTTAAAGTTTAACCTGTAGGCATGGCCTTCAGCATGATCATTTTCTAAGCTATGCACCCAAATTCCTACCCCCGCCCCTAACTTGTTGACTGAACCATCAAATTCTAGATGCCAAAGTATTTCATGTACATAATCAGTGTCAGGAGTGGTTGGAATTTGTTTAGTAGGGGGGTTTACTGCTTTTTTTTCATTTGATTTTTCTTTGCTGTCTGAATCATCATTGGTATCTGAAATTTCCAGAATGTGAAAAGTTGATTTTCCATTTTCAATTTCTTTTGATTCTACTACTAAAACTTGTTCATTGTTGGTAGGATTGGTTTCAGCATTGTACAAAATAAATGAATCCATATCAGAGTGTACTTAGTAGATAGGGAAGTTTGGTGGTCTTTCCTGACTACTTGCTACATATTCATTAATGTCTCTCGATATAGCTTCTTAGGTTGGCCAAAAACAGAAATAATAGCATAAAACATGTCCAATTGAAGTGATCCTTGGAGCTTAGCACCCCAGAACCCAGATAATAGCATTCCATGTTTTGGAGGTATGTCTGCTACTACTATATCCATCAGGATTGTTTTGGCAGGGTATTGAACTAAAGAAATACACAAGTCTTTTATTAATACTAAACATCTCACTTGACTTGAATCAAAAGAAAAGAGATCTTTGTAAGGCCTAGTAATATCAAGATCCAATTTCTCCATTATTGACTTGGGCATTAGGTTGTAAGATGCCCCAGAATGAAACATAGCATTGTGAAGGATTTTACCATGAATATTCAAGCTTATGTAGAAGGGAAGAACACTTCCTTGTAAATTTTTCCCATTTACTCCAGGTCCAAAGATTAGTTCTAGTTGATCATCAAAAACATTAACAGAATCTTCAGTCCCAGTGATGTTCAATGATCTGTTGATTTGACTTTGGTAGGCATCATGTTTGTATAGCTTTGATAATGGAACATCAATCTTTAATTTTCCTACTTCATTTTCCAGGTCAAAAGGTTTTTCGTTTTGGGCCTTTGTGTTTAGAACAGTGGGATTCTCTCTATTTTCTATGTTTTTGGTTTTTTCTATGCTTTTCTCCTTTTCAGGAGCAGGGTTATGATCAGTTATTTCTCTTAGATCAACTTCTGAGGGTTCTTCCACATTTCCTTTGGGAGGAGGAGTGGAGGAATGTCTATTATTTTGTTGACTGTCAGAAACATCTTTAGTTATAGGGTTAGGTGGATTATTGTTTAATCTAGACAAAATTTGTACATGTGGAGGGACTGCTTTACCCTTGATAGGCTATTTTGGAGCTTTCTTTTTGTTTCTTTCAGGAATATCAATTCTTCTACTTCTCAAGTTATACTACTTGTGTACTTCATAGATATTTGTGTCATATCCCTCTCTGAAATCAAAAGAGTCTCCTGAATGAGTTTGAAATTGTTTGAGAATGTGAGCCTCTTGATCATCTTGAGTTAAAAAGACTTCTCCTTCATTATTAAGTCCCATTAGATTTATATGAGTGTCTTTTGGTGGATCTTCGGAGCTAGAAGCCTCTACATAGTTTTATTGGAAATGATTTCTAATGTTTTGATGTGGGCCAGTCTTTCTAGGGTTCGGGTTTTGGTTTTTTTGGAAATTTGGATTTCTCCCTGTGTTGGACGGCTATCCATCCCAAGGAGATTTTCTTTCTATGGTTTCCACTCCATCTGATAGTCTTTCCATCCCTTTGATTATAGCATCCAATTTCTATTCAATGGGTGAATATTCTTCTTTCAATGGTATCGTTCTTTTGCTCCTAACCTTGGCACATTTGGACATCAAGTTAGCTTCCACACTGACAGCTATACTTTGCATTTCTTCTAAAGTTTTGGGAGCTCTTTCCCTTAGCTGAAAAGCCATATCTGAATCAAATCCATTAGGGAACTTAATTAGGGCCAAATCAGGTGGGGGTATGAGGTTTTGAGTAATGGCGTTGTAAACAACATTAAACCTAGTGTAGCAATCTTGCACAGTTTCCTGAGTTCCTCTCTTGAGGTTTTCATACTCGGATAAGATCTGTAAAGGATCTTTCTTCTTCTCCCAACGATTCAAGAATTGTGTATAAATGGTTTCTAGGTTATTTATGCAGTTTTCTCTTAGAGCCCTAAACTAGGTTCTAACTTCCCCAGTTAAACTCTGAACAAATATCCTCATTCTAATATCATCAGCATGAATCTCATATATTTCAGAGTAGTCAGTCATTTTTTTGGTATGTTGTTGAGCTATGTAAGTACTAGAACCATCAAATGGGGTGATTTAGCTTTGGTAGTCTTGAGGCATGGCACCTAGATTGGTTGGTAAAAACAGAGGGGTATACCTCTTTGCCATGGCCACAAGTATGAATGTAACAATAGAGGGAGTAGGAGTAACAATGGGAATGTGAGTTGTGGATGGAGGGGTAGGAGGAGGTGTTTTAGGTGGAGTGGTTTGGGGTTGAGATGTATGAGGGAAAGGTGAGGAACTTGCAAAAGTAGCAGTGATCGTAGAGGGATCAGGTGTTCTTTCATAAGTAAGCTTAGATTGTATTGAATTTTGTAAATGTATGTCAATTGAAACACTAACAGCTTCAAATTGTAATTCTTTAATCAATACTGGGTCTGGAACCAAGAGGGACAATTCAGTGTCAGAGAATGTTACAAACAAAGAGGTCTCAAATTGCTCATTAAAGGGTTTGTCCTCAAGATAAATCCAAATAACAGGGCAGGATCTTGATCTGTAGATGGGGCAAGAACTAGCAATACTTTCTTAGCTTTCCTATCTCCTAATAATTTTGGGAATCAGATTGTGGTTTGCAAACACACGTGGTGGATTTGGATCAGGATTTGACTTGGTGTAACGAGTTCTTTCTGAAGCCAGATTTCTTGATTTTGATTTTCTAAATTAATATTAACAACAACTTCTATGATTTCTCTAAGATGTTTCAGAATTGAATTCAAAACATTCCTAAAGATTTGTTTGACTAAGGAACTGGTTTATGTTTATTGCATAAATAGACAGGGATAGACTGAAGCAGTGTTCATCTACTTATGATCTTGCAGAGCAAGAGTAGTTCAAAGGCTACCTGGCTAATTTCAAGCCCCGTCTATAGTTTATAAAGTAAACAACAATAACAACAAATTTTCATTCGCCAGTGGAGTCGCCACTATGTTATCACTTAGATTTTCCTAGAAGTTGTAAGAAGAGGAAAGGGGTCTGAGGTAACCACAAACCAACTTTTAGACACAAAATCTAGCCAATCTATGTCTAGAGAGGGCTCTCTCTTTAGGATTTGACTTTGTATTTTTAAGGTTTTAGGCTAGTTACGAAAGCTTTGGGATTTTGGTTGAGTTCGGTGAAATTCAATAGCAGAGGGGCAGAACTGAGTAATTTAGGCCACTAGGTTAATGAATTCAAAAGAAATGGCTCAACTAGATTTACTTTCTTAGCAAAGGATGGTTTCACAAGGCAAGATAGCTAAAACAGGGATCAAATGATAACTTGATAAGATGGGGTGGGCTTAAAAGGTATGAAGGGAAATTAAGAATCCTTCAACATGTTTTAAGAGAAAAGAACTTGAATGATCACTAGTAAAGAGCAACTAAGAATTCTTTAATAAATGATCAAAATTATTAAACTAGGAAATAGGAGCAATTAAGAATTCACTGTTTAGGCTAGTTTAGAGGAAAACATCAAGAATATAAATGATTGAAAATAGATTGCACCGAAGCACATTCTGAATTAAGTTTTTTCATTTAAGTATTCAGATATGAAACGTAATTGATATAATAAACAAGAGAACAATAACACTTGAGATATAAATACTTATTTGTCCAATGCATTGCTCATGAATCCTATGAAAAGTCCTTTGTATTAATTCTCCATCAAGCCAGCCATGAAAGATTTCTCCAATAGCACTTTATTCCAAAATGGTTAGTTTTACAACAATGTTTAAGAATCCACCCTCAATACTCCAAATGGGGGTGTATTTATACAAAAAACTTTACAATGAAATATCTCACAACAAAGTGAGATATAACCTGAGATGACTAATCATATTTTACAAGAAAAGAGGGCCAAATGACTTCGTAGATGACAGATAAAGGCAACCGAATGGTCTTCTATCCCTATTCTTGAGAGTGTGTTGGAGTTAGGCCCTATGATTTGGCCTCTTGTTGTCCTTGGTGTAATTTTGAGCTGGCTACTCTGTTTTTATCTTCCTACTGATACACTTTACCTGTATATGATACTATTTATCTATTTGATCTCTGTTCATCCTCTCTACCCTCATTGACTATGGTCAAAATTTACCTTTTACCAAGGATAAATTAAACAATTTCAAGCATTTCTTCTGACCATTTTTGCTGTGGTATCCTCGTTTTTTGAATCTTTTTGAGGGTTTCATCTATTTTTGTATACCTGATGAATGTAGGCTGAATTGAGAACAAGTGCTTTAGTTCATGCTCAACATAAAACAGGTTCTCTAAGCTGTCATAGAGAACACTACCTGTAGGGAGTGCTTTTATTTGTGATTCACTTATTGATGAACTTGCTTGATTGCCTGCATATTGATTCAATTTATCCACATAGTCTTTATGCCTCATTAATTTGTCATTAATCACTAAAGGACTAGGTAGCCCTTTACTCTACAAAATGGCAAATTTCTCCATAAAAGCATTAACCTCTGCCTGCATGTCATAGCATCTTCTTTCTAAATTTTGCATCAAATTCTTTTGGTTAATACCCTTTTGATTTCTAAAATGGTCTTTGTTCTATCTTCAATGCCAAGTTCTTCAAGCTGGTATTTATTCTTAATATTCAAGAAATTTATGAGCCTGTTGGCTTCCTCGGGAATTCTTCCTAATTCTGCTCTTGTCCTTTCAATTTCTTCTTGGGCTGCCTTTATTAGATCAATGTGCTAAAAAATTATTTGAATTGATGGCCAAACATCATTTATTGATTGAGAGATGCTGGCCCAAAGAATTTTCCTAATTTCTGCCAGAGGCTTGTCAAAAGTAAGATCCTTTTCCAATGACTTCACTTTATTTTCTAATCCTTTAATCTCTCTTGACTTTTCTGGAACATTTATCTTTGAGAGATCATACCTTTTCTCTAAGTTGGCATACTACTCTTTCACTTTATTTAGCTCTGAAACTTGTAGTTTCATGTCCTCCATTGACTTTACTAGTTCCTCTATGCTCAAATTGGCAGTGCTACCCTGTGCTAATCCTGATGTTCCTATACCTGTGACCACCTCTGATGTGGCTGCTGGGATGTTTGGTGCTAGTGATGTTCCAAGCGTAAAAGGGACTGCTATTGAGACTACTGGTATCACATTGGGAGGCTGAGAGGTTGACTCTCCCTACTTGTCCTTCAATGCTTTTTCTAGTTATTGCTCAATCTCATTTAGTCATTCATTAAGTTTTAAGAGTAAATCCATCAACTCTTCTTTAGATTTTTGCTTTATGATCTCAGCAGTTTGTGGATGCCTTGAAGGAGGCAGCTTTAGATGCTTCCTCAAAGCAACAATATCTTCATCTTTCTTTTTGATCAAGGCTTCTGTAGCCTTCACATCTTTGGGATCATGTCCCAATCCAATAATTATTTATTCCAAATACTTTATTCTCTTATCTTTGGCCTAGGAGGAGGCTTTCTCCAAGTGTAGTTGGGCAGTTGTGTTATCCAAAGAATTTTGCAACCTTTGGGCCATCATTGCCTTACCAGTCAATGTTGAATAAATCATTTCTCCAATTTGTTTATACAATTCAATTTGATCCAAAGGATGAATATCCTTTGCCATGATCTCAAAATTGGTTTTGAGATAGTCTGTGGCTAATTGAGGCTGTTGCACTTTACGCTTGAAATGACTCATTATCATTTCACCTTCTTTGATGTCATAAGCTGACATCAGTCTATTTGGATTTGTGGGAGCCATTTTCAAATATTGATTGTAAACCTGAGGCCTTAATGGATCATTTCTGGCTTTTATTTCTATAAATGTCTTCTTGAGATATGGGGTGTCCTTTCCTAGTGGTCTGAAAGATGATAACTCTTCACTTTGTTGTCTTTCTAGCTCCTATCTCTGTGAGCTAGTGGATGTTCCTCCTAGTTGAAAAGTTTGTTGGCTATCTACCCCTTCACTCCTTTGACTATCTATAGTCTCTTCAAAAATTTCCTCCTCTGAAAGAGGATTTAGCCTTTGCCTTTTTGTACCAGGCTGCTCTGAGGGTCCACTAGTAGGGGTAGCTACTTCCCTGTCTCTCTTTTTATTCCTTTTCTCATTCAGAGGAGTCTGTAAGGTTGGAGGTTCTCCTACATTGATTTGAGTTGGAGGAGTTGGCATTTGGGCCTGTTATTTGGAAGTTTCAGGCTGCTTAGACATTGTAGAATGTTCCGTGACTTGAATGTTGGTTTCTAATTCTTTTCCTTTGTATGACTCTGTGGTTGGTGTGTTGGTTTCCTATGAAGGTTTCTGAGAGGTTCCAACAGTAGATGCACCAATTCTTGATCTTTGTGCCTTCCCAAAAGAATCCAGGTCAAGTGTTTTCTCAAGATCTATCATAACATTCTTAACATTGACCTGTTCATTATCATTTTCTACTAGGGTCCCTTCCCTCCATTCATCCATATTTGCAAACAGTTCAATCTATGCGATCCGATGGTGAATGTATGGAGACAATCTATTCTTCATTCTTCTATCACATATAAAGTTGTTAGGGTCATATGGTATCCACCCAAAACTCTTTTGTAACTTAATATGATCTTCTAAAATTATTTATGCTTCTCTCCATGCCTCCCTAGTGTTACATACAAAAGGGCCTAACTGATTCCTGATTCTAAGCTGAGCTTTTTTCTTAGCATTATAAAAATGAACCAAGTCTGAATTTATCATTTTCCTGAAGTATTCCAATGCAAACAGTCTCATTGGAACATACTTTGGTAGCTGAAAGGGTAGAGCTCACACCCATATATCCTGATTTCTATATGGTTCTTTTACAGATACTAATCACCTATTCTGTACTGCTTGGAGAGCTGAAGGATCTTCTTCATATCACCACTGCTCCTAGGAGGGGAAACTCCTGTCAATAAAGTGGTTGCTGGATGGAGAAATAAATCTATGAACTCATTCTAGGTGTAAGGGGTATCAAGGGATTTATGGAGAATGGGACTCCAAAATATTACAAACCTGGGATTTTCTTTGGTGTCAAGCTTCTTAACAGGGAAAGGGAAGTTCTCTGACTGATAATACAACATAAGATGATAAATAAAAGTGGTGTATTTGAAGACTCCTTCATTGTCCAGTCTCAGGAATTGGGCATGAATTTTATTAGCAATATAGGAGGCATAGTCATATTTAACAGCAGTGGGCTATCTAGGAGTAAAGATTGACAATAACAGTAGGGTTACCTCATCAACATATTCACTAGTGTTAAATCCCATTGCTAAAGATATCTTATCCACTATAAGTCTTCCAATATCTGTGAAGAAAGTTTGCAGATAAGGAGGTGGGCCCTTGGGCTGATGTTTCTCTAACATGAAGGTTTGACAAATGCAGATGAGTTCTGATTGTGGCAATTCAGTGGATTTCTCAAGTAAATATCCCATAGAAATTGGAGTGAGAGCTTGACCAGGGGAAAATTGCAACATTTCATTAATGGATGTAGCTATTATGGGGAATATGATTGTTTTACTTGGGGACATAACAACTCTACAATTAGGGTCATAATTGGCACAGTATTGGTGAATTATATTAGGGAAAACATGGGCTGAGGGGAGAAAATACATGGGAAGGTTGGATTCCCATAGTCCCAAGATGTCTGAGCCATTTAGGTAGTTGTCTCTGGGTTGGCAAAAGACCTTTAGGTGATTCTGGTCAGTGGCTAAGTCTTTTATCTGGAAAGCTTTATCAGCTAGAGGCAGATAGTCTTGGTCCTTATGAGGGGCATTGATTGATGCGACATTTAGAACATCGACGGTTTCGATTTCTGGTTCTTGTACATTCAGAAAAGGAATTTGGGTTTTCTCTGAAAAAGGGTCAAAACAACAAGTTTGGGAACTTATATAGTGAAACAAAGACTGAATTTGCAATGAATTTTGGCCTTTTATGTGGAATTGCAGTGTAAAACATGAACTTGTAGGGTTTCAATGGAAATTGGATAAATAAATGTGTTCAAGGAGTGAACAGTGCAATGACAGGTGCTGATGGTGGTTAACAAGTTTTGGGTTGCGTCGGCTACAAATTTCTTAGCAAGGTGGCAGCTGGAAATCTTAGACAGTTGACTTGGACATTCTTTGCATGGGAGCGCAGGTTCCAGTACAGACAATGAAAATGACGTTTTGTTTGTTTTATTAATAAAGTCAATGTTGGCGGGGTTTTTATTATTCGGGTGGATAACGTGCATGCGAAATGATGTTTTGTCATATGCGGAGGGCGGTAAGTGGTATGGTATCACACCACTTTTGGGGTTGGGTGGTATTCGGTCGGGAGCCAACAATTCCACAGGTTTTGCGACGCGTGGTGGGGGCGTTGTGCGAAAACCACTTTGTGATCACCCATTAACGTGTGGTCACAAAGTGGTGCGCAATATCGTTAATGGCCGTTGGATGATGGAGGCGTGATCGGATGGCTAACGGGAGGTGCGATGTGGTGGGGTTTAATATGAGCAGGCCCAATCGAATTAAGAATTGTTTAATTGTATCGGGAGTGATATGATAGGTTGGGGGGGTTATTAATTAACAATGAGGGTTAATTAATCCCAATTAACGCAGCAGGGGGATTAGGCTGTTAACTAGTTACGGGTTAACTAATTAATCCTTTTAAAATGTATTTATGGTTATAACTAACCAAAGGGGTGGAATATATAAATTTTTGGGATTTATATATATGTTTAAATATTATGGGAAAGGGTGAAATTGTGCGGGATTTATATAATACATAGGTTAATAGTCAATATGAAATGAAATGTAAAATAGCTAAGTAAAAACATAAGAATGAGTATTTAAACTTAGGCTTAAAGTGGAAAAAAGTGGTTTTTATGTAATATTGTGAATTTTTCCTAAGTAAAATGGGATTTTACTTCGGAAAAGACTTATGAATTAAATGAATGGTTTATGGACAATTCTAAGTACTTAGGCTTTCTAAATTATTGGGCTGAGGGTTCGGTCCCTTCAGAAGTCAGAGAAATGCTCTGAGCCCCTCCAATTTAGCAAATACCTTAGTCCTTAGTGGAAATTAGTGAATCATTAGGGAAAATGAGAAGGGGAGTTAATCATTGTGACTTTGCTTTGCTTGAGATGCTTTCAATGTACTGTATGCCTTGTCCTTGCGATGAAAAATGAAAGATTAACACATTTAGAGACGTTAATCATCATATATGATTCTGCAACATCAACTACCTACCCTACCTACTTTAACCTAGCATTTTTTCTTCTTTATTAGGGCGCACTTAAACTGGAAAACCCTTATCAAATCTTCCTTTTCTTTTAGATGGCAAAGCGTATCTACATCTACACTTATTACATTCAAGGGCTTAGATTAAACTGTTGAGCTCCTTTTATTTACACTACCTATCTACTTATCTGTAAAGATTACACTATTTGGTAAGATATTTATTCTCTATCTCTAAAACAGGAAATTGAAAATATGAATTAGTCAAGCTTTAAAAGTTTGACTATTCATGAATTGTGGCATAAGTTACAAGCTGCACGCAATTGTTTATTACACAAAATGAGAAAGTAGTGGCATTTAGAGTTGCACACTTTCCTGGTCTTTCTTTTTGTTGGGGTTCATTTTCTTTCATTTTTTGACCATCTTTATTCTTTTTACCCTTTTATTTTTCTTTTAGGGTATACCCTCATTACATTTTTTAACTTTTTATTTTTTATTTTTTGAAAATATGGAAAACCTTTGCAACAAGAAAAGGTATGAACATATTACGTAGCTCATCAAGTCAATCATGGCATATGACACCTATTGGTATAGGGGCATAACATGTTGCAGCTATTAGTAGTCCTCAAGCACTATGAGAGACATCTCTACCATCACACCATTCAATAAGTTTCAATACAATGGAAGGAAAGACCTCTTGAGGTGGCACCTTCCAACCTACTAACATTCTACACCAATTTCCACATCTCAACTCTCAAGGTAAGGTTGTTCTCTAAGGGGGAGGACATGTTAGGGTCCTTTCGTCCCTAACCCTTAACAAATAGATTAATATATTGTTATATAAGAAGGGCCAACATTATTAGACAATGATGGTAGTAGTGTGACTGCAACAATTATGAGAGGACTTGCTAGAAGGTTTTCCTCTAGAATGTTCTAGAAGGTTAGAAAGTATATATATAGAGGCAAAAACATTAATGCCTTGGATTACTATTGTAACTAAGATTTACTCTACTAGAGGTTCCCTCTTAGAAGAGGCATGTGAACATTATGCTCCTAATAATCAAGGTATCTTATTTTGGATACCATTACAATTGCATTGATTATTTTTATTACTTTATACTAAAGATATGGATGTTATTTGCATTTATCTTTGTTTCTATAGGGTGTATTACAATTATCTCATAATACAAGCTACGGAATCCTCAAACTCTACTTATAAATTATGTGAATTCCATTTACCATTACCACGTTATACCATAGAGCTTGTTATATTAATTTCTTATCATATAGTAGAGGACAACCCTAGGAGGATTATCAAGGTTTGGAGAGTAGAATACAAACCTTAGAAGAAACATCAAACTCAAGCTATTAGGGTTGGTTGGTATTAGGTGAAATTACATACAAAGGACATTCTCAGTTCACAATAGTGAAGCCAATGAAGTCAAGAGAAGATGTTGAGATGATGGCACTAACTAAGTGCATCCCTTAGAAGGAAGCTATGATAGATACATCCATGAAATAATGCACCCAAAAAATCTAATAGGCCAGACTAGAAGCTTGTGTTCAATGAGTTAAACAGATTCAATGATGTTATTATAAGAGAAGTCCCCCAGTTGGAGCTCCTTTTTTATTTGTAGGATGATGGAACCAACTCAGGGATGAGTTGGAAGGCGTGGTCAGTGAGTTTTTTTGTCCTTGTTTTATCTAAGTACTGGCATATATATGAGTGTATCAGAAGACGAATCTGTAGAGTACCAGAAGCCACAGAAGCCTCAGTATGTGGAATCAAAGGAGTCCTTTTATACATCCTCTATGCCCAGTCTCTTTGACCCTCTATGCAGGTTTATAAAGGTGGAGATCCTATTATATGATTGGGTTATAGCTGGTAGAATCCCTGGTATATTCCAGAATCTTTTGTAACCACCTAAGTTGCCTATATATATGAGGATTTTCATGTATCCAGAGAGGTTGTAGAGGTTTTTATCCATTGTGACAGAGATTTATTTAGTTGTTGAAAGGATTCTATGAGTTATGGGTTCTACACATGACTTATTCTATCATGTTTCATCTACTAATAGACCTTAAACAAACTTTAGAAGATTCACATACCAAATTATTCTTAATGAGTAAGTGCCTTTCTCTCTTGGTTAGGGTTTGTAACCTCAGAGAGGACTTCTTCTGGCCTATCTTCCATTGACCAAACAAACTAGAGCTTGGATACACTGCCCAACAATTAATAACAACCAAAATATTGTAACACACCCCCTTACATCCTGACCAAAAGTAGGTGGTTATTAGGTTGACTTGAGTCCCTAGGTGGAGTTAAAATAATGGGGTCTATTTTTTTTCTTTCTAACTATATAAATCTCCAAAATATTAGAATTTTGAGGGATTTCTCCCACACTCCAACCATGAGCACCAATGAGGAAATGCATTTCTATTTATAAATATATGTTCAACTAATATTTTAAGGGAAGTCCACTAATCTAACCAATAGGGAAGTAAAATGAAGTTCTCTACCATTAACCAATCCAAAACACATAAATTATGGGTTGTTCAAGCCACATGTACAGTAATAAAGTGAAACAAGCCCCAAATAGAAACTGATTGGATCCAATTGCATTGTTAGAACTAGTCTATTGGAATTGGATGAAAAAGGCTCCATTTGGTTGCAGCTAGAAGCAGTCCTCAAGCACTATGAGAGACATCTCTACCTTCACACCATTCAATAAGTTTTAATACAATGGAAGGAAAGACCACTTGAGGTGACACCTTCCAGCTTGCTAACATTCTACACCAATTTCCACATCTCAACTCTTGAGGATAAGGTTGTTCTCTAAGGGTGAGGACATGTTAGGGTTCTAGCCTCCCTAACCCTTAACGAATAGATTAATATATGGTTATATAAGAAAGGCCATCATTATTAGAGAATGATGGCAGTAGTGTGACTGCAACTATTATGAGGGGACTTGCTAGAAGGTTTTCCTCCTCTAGAATGTTCTGGAAGGTTAGAAAGTAGTATATATAGAGGTAAAAACATTGTAAAATATGCCTTGGATTACTATTGTAACTAAGCTTTACTCTACTAGAGGTTCCCTCCTAGAAGAGGCAAGTGAGCATTATGCTCCTAATAGTAAAGGTATCTTATTTTGGTTACCATTACAATTGCATTGATTATTTTTATTACTTTATACTAAATATATGGATGTTATTTGCATTTATCTGTGTTTCTAAAAGGAATATTACACTTATCTCATAATACAAGCTATGGAATCCTCAGGATCTACTTATAGATAATATGAATTCCATTTACGCTTACCACATTATACCATAGAGATTGTTATATTAATTTCTTATCATAGAGTAGAGGACAAGCCCTAGGAGCATTATCAAGGCTTGGAGAGTAGAATACAAACCTTAGAAGAAGTATCAAACTCAAGTTATTAGGGTTGGCTGGTTTTAGGTGAAATTACATACAAAGGACATTCTCAGTTCACAATAGTAAAGCCAATGAAGTCATGAGATGATGCTGAGATGATTGAACTAAGTAAGTGAATCCTATAGAAGGAACCTACGATATATACATCTATAAATAATGCACCCAGAAAATCCAAGAGGCCAAACTAGAAACTTGTGTTTAATAAGTTCCACAAATTCAATGATTCTATTATAAGAGAAGTCCCTGGGTTGGAGGCCCTTTTTTATTGGTAGCATGATGAAGCCAACTTAGGGATGAGATGGAAGGTGTGATCAGTGAGTTTTTGTGGCCTTGTTTTTATGTAAGTACTCGCATATATATGAGTGCAGTAGAAGATGAATCTGTCGAGTACTAGAAGCCATAGAAGCCTAAGTATGTGGAATCCTAAGAGTCCTCTTATACATCCTCTATGCCCAGTCTCTTTGACCCTCTATGTAGGTTTATAAAGGTGGAGATCCTGTTGTATGATTGGGTTATAGCTGGTAGATTCCCTAGTATATTCCAGAATCTTTTGTAGCCACATAACTTGCCTATATATATGAGGATTTTCATGTATCCAGAGAGGTTGTTATCCATTTTGACAGAGATTTATTCAGTTGGTTAAAGAGTACTATGAGTTATGGGTTCTACACATGAATTATTCTATCATGTTTCATCTACTAATACAATTGAGAACTGTTCTACTCATGTGTATGTGTTTGTGATGTATCTTAATGATCTATATGTTCTATATTCACTATGCATGTCGTTAGTTTGGTTAGCCTAAATTATTGTTAATAGTAGAATTGTAGAATTCAAGTTTGTTTGTTGATCTGTCCCACCCAGGTCCAGCCTTAGCAAGACGCTTTCTCCATCAAAAGGCATCCATCTTGGTCCTTAGCATGATGGCCCAAACATGTAGTCTCATGATGCTTGTTATGACTAGGATTATCCACGTAAACCACCATTACTTGTATATTACTACCTCGATCTGTCATTGGAACCGAGTGAATTGCTTATGCCACTTGATCAACTGATGAAATATCTCTTTTGTACTTGACCTTTGAACACCTTCGATAATCTGAGATTGGTTTTAGTAGAGTGCCAATGGACATGATAGTCTCTCACTAGATAATCTCATTTATAAGAAATTTATTTGCGATGGTCATATGATGTCTATCCTTGCAATATAGAACCACATTTCCCTTGCTTTGATCAAATCCAAAAAACCATTGAACTTTCTTATAAATCAAGGCATCCCTCTAATATGACATCATCTTCTCTAAACAAACTACATGCATGAACACTAAGCATTGTGAAAAAATATTGATTTTCAATCTTCTTCCATTGATTTTCTAGCTAGTACTCCTAGATTGGATCCTTTCTTGTCCATCAATCAAGGGAGAAGATAGATCATATTATAGTTCAGTCTGATTTAAACTTGCCATCAAATATAGAAAATGTATTATTATCAAACCAATATACTAGGAAGATGTGCCAACTCAAGGCTATATCTCCACTACAACTACTATAATTTGCCTGTCAAATATGAGCCTTGTTGTGCATTATTGAAGCAAAGGTCGAATTAGATTTATAGGCATGTTGTAATTCTAAACATGTTGTTCTTAGCTCATTTCCTAGAATGTTACGTTACAGATTTAATAATCACACTATGTTCTTTGATAACCCTACTCATATTCTGTTTGTTCATTATATGTCTTCAATCACGCAGCTAAGTTTCCCAACGTCATCTGCACTCTCCAAAATTTAATCATTGTTTCCAATAAACTACAATAGAGCCCTGGTTATTACATCTAGCACTAAAAATACTAACACTTTACCTTACTTGGAAGGAAATGCCTCAAGGGCTTTAGTTCAACATTCTTGGATTCTCAATTGGCACATTGTTTTTTCCCTTTACTAGTTTCTAGTTGACATGTATATAGACGTGCAAGATATTGGGATTCTACAGAAGTATTGTTGTTGTAACTGCCTTGATACTTAGAATTTATTTAAATAAAGAGATTCATCATGATCCCTATAGTACTCAACATCCTTCTGCAAGTAATATTTCTGCATTGACATTGCTATGAATTATTATTTCATGCAGATTAAAGGGTCCCTTGATGCTTTGTTGATGCCTAGCTTGTTCCATCCTAATTTAATTTGATATTTGATGACAAAGTTGTTTTCCTACTTCAAGTTTGGTAAGATTAAAGCTAATGTAGCTTTCTAATGTGTTTTGTTGCTGGCCTAGATAGCATAGACTTATTAATACTACCAAAACACTTTTCACTACGCATGACATTATGGGCACTGGGTACCATAAAAAAATTGAATTTGAGAATGAACAACCATGGCAGATTTTTCCACTTGGACATTTTTTTGGTATCGTTCTGAGATTTTTTTCATATTGGCCCATTGAAAATAAGTATTTAATATCTTTGTCCCTTAGAATGCGATATTTTTGATAACATAATATGGAGCATGTATTAAGTCCCTTCTCTCATAGCTTGTGAAATTCTATCTCTAATAGGTCTTTTCCAATTTTGAAATTCATTGCAAATTCTAACCAACCATGAGCCAAGATTTGTATTATGTAATTTGTATGAATCATGTCATCCCTCCCTTTTTGTAGCCATCTCTTAAATCAAGCAACTAATAACATAAGCTTCTTCTTTTGCCTTGCACCAATGAAAAAGTTCTGAGAAGACTGGCCATTCATAAGTAATGTATTTGGGAAAGAATCTAACATGACTAGTATCTAGCACTCTTGAAGTGTAGCCCATCATAAGCCTCTTTGTATTGTCTGTTTATTAAGGGGTGAATTCATCCCCATTTGGGAGGGAATCCTCATCCATTGCATGTTTATTATTTGGTTTCATAAATGAATTTGAATATCCAAATTGTAGAAATATAGCATCTTCTCAGAATTGTGGTTGTAAGTTTCTTTGAGTATTACTTCAAAGTCTCTCTACCACAATCAGTGTTGACTTGTTTTAAATTTTCTTCCTAATCCCTTGACATCTAGATCCACTGAAGATGGAAATTATATAGATATATGCATCATTGTATTTGAAGATATTCCATTAAGAAACATGGTGAACAACAATCTTGACCTTCATATAGTCTAGGAACCTATTGCTGGTAGATGTTGTCATAGTTATCATGCTAGATGATTGATGGATGAACCTGCATTGTTGAACTTCTCCCATATTCACAAAAAATCCCAGTTTTTTTTAGTTCAATTCAATATAACACCACAAGCAGAGCATTCTTCATCCTACTTCATTAGATTTGGCATTTTCACGGGCTTATATGATAGGTTGAAATATAAATTAGTCGAGAAAGTGTTCAACATGTAGCAATGGTAACGCTACAATCTTCTAGTTGGAAATATAACTTCATACTAATAGAAATGGCCTCTACATTAATTCATTTCAAACATTTAAGTTGAATGAAAGAATTATGTTGATCTCCTTTTGGATGTATGATGTCCCATATACGATATAAAAGCAAAATGCTTATTGGGATGTGTTGTTATTTTATTCACTTCATTCCAACTCAAATCCCCACTTTCTTGGTATGGATTGACTTAGTCTAGTATTTATAAATATAGAGAGTTGACTGAAATTTATTTAATTGAAATAATAGCCACTGCTCCCAAGACTCTTCCAGTTCCAATCCAAACTGAGACATTTTAAAAATATTTGTTCTATAAGGTGACTTTCAACATCTAGAATGGTAGTTTCCTTAGAATAATTTCCAATGATGACTTGATAAGTGTATTAATTGCACCATTTTGTTCTTTCCCAAATATTGAACCTATAATTTCCATCAATGGTTTAATGGCCTTCCTTCAAGTATTACTTCTTGACATGACATCCATAGTAATCTCTTCCATGTTGGGAAATCCTTTTCAAAATGGGATCAAAATTATCCACAACACTAATATTCCACAAACAGTCTCTACAAGCTAGTTTTGTAGCCACCAATCTGTTAAGGATATAATTGAGAGTGCATGGTATATCTAATTTTGTACACTAGCTCATGATGTAGTTGGAGAAAATAATGGTACATTGCACCACTGAAAATGAGAGAACTAAAGAAACAAGAACAAAGTTGAAAATTTCATGCCCCTTTACGGAACGAATGCCAAGAACATATGGTTGATAGGGTGTTTATCAAGAACACTAGGGATTCCACAAGATATACATGTGCATACCCGTCACTTTTTACCTTTAAGTGTAGAAAAAACTAAAGGTTAGGTCTTTCTATCTCAATTTTAAAAGTCAACTCCATTTTATATTAATAAATGAGAGGGTCATTAATTAGGCATCATGAGTAATGGTGTCTTTATAATTCAATCAACATGGCTAGTTCATAATTTCCTCTAAACATAATCAATGAGCCACCTACAACCTATCCTTTTTGTACTATAGACCCTTAGGCCCATATGCCAAGGTCATCAATGCAGCAAAAGGCATCATCAGAGTCATCTAATCAGTGGACAATACTTGTCTTTATCATCAAGTTATTCTGCTAGAGACTCTATAGCTCCCTCTCAAGTCTTACTTTAGTTCAGCCTTCATCAATCTACCCTCATCTTGCTGCAACTCCATCAACAAACATGCCCGGACAATGTTTTTCACATGCTCTAATCATTCAATAATGAATTCAACATGGAAAAATCATACTTTTATATCACAAATATTTCTAACTAAACGAAGATATTAAGAGACTTGCTTTGGATTTTTCCTTAGAGAGGATTGCTCTATTCCTTTTGAAATGACAACTACAAATATGACTGAGCCATAGGTGTCTTAATACTGATTCATAGTCCTTATTGGCACTATTCTAAATATCTTATGATATACTTTAGATAAACTTGTTGGATGGATGATGTTTACTTTCCCCTAGGAGCCATGTTATTGGTGGGACTATGGACACCTTTCTTGTGGTTTTTATGCATTGCATGCTTTTGGTGATGGTCACAATTAGCCCTAGGAATTTTGAAGTTGGTAATGGAACCCATTCAGGTTACTTCAGTGTTTTTATTCATGGGATCCTAGTGGGTGTGCACTGTGCATTCACTTAAACTTTAACATCTAAGTTCAATATCTCATTAAAGTAAATGGATTACCAATAGCCATATTAAACCAAAATGTAAAATCACTAGTTCCTATAATCATTTGAGACATCAAGTCTCTAACTGGTAAATTCTTAGCTCACTACATTCAAGGCTCACTGCAATCGGAAATAACATTGTTCTCCCCATGGTAATTAAAATGGTGTGATGATCTACAAACATTAAATCTATTGTAGATACCACTGTCTCCATGACCAACCCAAATTATTCCTTGATGCAAGGTCAGAAACTTATTGGTTGCATGGATGGAAGTCCTCTAGCTCACATTTTAGGTTCTTTGAATCAAGTACATGGACACATTTGTATCATGAAAGACATGATATATCTCTTTTGCATTAGACTCCTCATAGGACTTTGTTTGGCTACTATGAAACTTTTCAGGGGTATCATCTCTATGACCCCACCTGTCACCAAGTGACTAAACATCATGATGACTGCTAAGATCTCTTCTATAACTCCTTTCTAGTGATGATTCTCAACATGTATCCATGGACCATGCCTCTTCTTCTCTCATTTCATTTCTTATTGATGACTCCCAACTGGTTGTAGTGAACCTTTCCACATCTCCATCTTCTGTTGGTCCACCTATACAAACTCCTCTGAGTTCATTCTTTGTAGTTATTGAATAGTCTATGGGGAGTTGAGACTGAAGGGATTACTTCATCATCTAGTCCATCCTCTCCTTTGGATGTTTCTTCCAGCCATCCCCTGCTAGATGAGGTCATCATTGTTGTAAAATTTGGTGCATATTTTCTACTCACTCATGATTATATTTGTTGCTTGGATGGATGATGGTGACTTGCCCCTAGGAGCCATGATATTGGTGGGACTGTGGACACCTATCTTGTTATTTCTATGTACTTTATGCTTTTGGTGATGGTTACACTTAGCCCTGGGCATTTTGAAGTTGTTAATGGAAGCCATTCAGGTTACATCAGTGCTTTTGTTCACGAGATCCTAGTGGGTATGTGTTGTTCATTCACTTAAACTTTAACACCTATGTTTAATATCTCATTAAAGTAAATGGATTACCGACAACCATATTAAACCAAAAAGTAAAATCACCAATTCATATAATCATTTGAGACATCAAATCTCTAATTGGTAAATTCTTAGCTCACTACATTCAAGGCTCACTACAATCAGAAATAACATTGTTCTCCCCATGGTACTTAAAATGGCGTGAGGATCTACAAACATTAAATATTTTGTAGATATCACTATCTCCATGACGAGCCCAAATTCTTCCTTGATGCAAGGTTAGAAACTTATTGGTTTCATGGTTGGAAGTCCTCTATCTCACATTTTAGGTTCTTTGGATCACGTGCATGGACCCACTTGTATCATGAAAGACGTGATATATCTTCTGTCCATTAGACTCCTCATAGGAATTTGGTTGGCTACTATGAAACTTTTCAGGGGTATCATCTCTATGACCCTGCCT
Source organism: Pinus taeda (assembly GCA_000404065.3). Classification (NCBI taxonomy): domain Eukaryota; kingdom Viridiplantae; phylum Streptophyta; class Pinopsida; order Pinales; family Pinaceae; genus Pinus; species Pinus taeda. Next base: position 109,667 of record APFE030190865.1, read on the forward strand.
CTCACCAAGTGATTAAGCATCATGGTGCTATCTTTGATGAGCCTTTTCATGATGACTGCTAAGATCTCCTCTATAGCTCCTTCCTGGTGATGACTCTCAGCTTGTATCCTTGGAACATGCCTCTTCCTCTCTTGTTGGGTTGTTTGTTGATGACTCCCAGTTGGTTGTAGTGAACCTTTCCACATCTCCATCTTGTGTCGGTCCACCTATACAAACTCCTCCGAGTTCATTCTTTGTACTTATTGAATAGCCTACGGGGAGTCAAGACTAAAGGGATTAGTCTCATTTGGATGTTTTCTCTAGCCTCCCTTGCTAGATGAGGTGCACAACCTAGCAATGCCTCTCTTTCCAGAATGTAGTGATGCCCAGCTTTGTGATGATGCTGTTCATGTGGATGTACATTAGTTTGTTAATGATGGTGAAAAACCCCTTGCTACATCGTTTCCATATTTTCTTTGATGGTACTTCATCATGAGGTGTACAACCTAGCGATGCTTCTCCTTCCAGAATGTAGTGATGCCCAGCTTTGAGATGATACTGTTCATGTGGATGTACATTAGTTTGTTGGTACTTCATCATGAGGTGTACAACCTAGCGATGCTTCTCCTTCTAGAATGTAGTGATGCTCAGCTTTGAGATGATATTGCTCATGTGGATGTACATTAGTTTGTTAATGATGGTAAAAAACCCCTTGCTACATTGTTTCCATCTTTTCTTTGATGGTTTGTTTCTTGGTAATCTCATGCTTCTTTTTCTGGGTTGATCATGGAGATGCATGTACCTTTCATTTTGATGTAGATAGTTTGCCTTGATGCATATTTTCTTTCCACTCATGGTTGTATGGATTATAGTAGCATGATCCTAGACACATGAATTAGTATGTGTGATATTGTGAGGATGATGTGCTCGCAAAATCTGTCTCAGTGTTTTGAAACTTGTCCACAGTCCCAAGGGAAAGATGACATAGAACTTGCACACTTGCTGAGATTATTGGCAGCAATAAAGGGACAACAAATGGACTTAGTCTAGAAGCTTTAAGGTCATCATTATGACTAGAAAGGATAGAAAAGGCTAAAATATGACCAAGATGCTCATGTGTTGGCTTTTAAAATCATGTTGGAATTTCTGATAATAAAGATGTTGTTAGGCTCAGTGGTGGGATGTTCTTTGTTAGCAATTTGTTATAGACTGGCTAATGCTGTTCCATTTGATATATGTTGTTCTATGACAGTTAATCTAAGGACAATGGCAAGAATTTCACATGGATCTATTCATTTAGCAGCCTATATCCAAATAATTACACCAAAATTCATTCTCAGGTTTGATATTATTGTATGTCCAACCAATTTGTTCAAGAATTAAATAGATGCAATGCTTGTCATGGAGGCTTGACATCCAAGAATACTTACACTCCATCTGTAAATCATTATGCAATTGTAGTGTTCATCATACAATGTTACACTATAGCTACACAATATTGTATTGATTAGGTCATAGGATTGAACTTTATCGCAGTTGTTTTGACAATTCAATCCCCACTATTCTTGTAGCTCTTTCTCTTGTATCCAAAATAAACATACATATAAACCAATCTGTCTTAATCTGCATTATCTATATCACAAAATTTTCATATTATTTTTTTATTTTGACCTTGTGATATCTTACATAATTTATGTAGCTATTGATTTTTCCAGAGTACCAATAATTTTGTATGATAATTAATGGCTATTCCATACTAATCTATTGGACCTACATTGTTCCCACATTCAATGTGACAGGTTTGGTAGTATGATTGCATGTTTCTGATATTCCTCCATCAATGTTCTACTTGCGCATTTTCCACCTTCAAAATTAGGGTTCCATGATCCACATCAACAATATTGGCTTAGAAAGGAAGTTGCAGAGGTACTTTATGATACAAATTGTACATATGGGTAGATATTTGCTAATTAATATATGCCTATCATACCTATGGTGTAGGACACCCCAAATCGAAACTAATGTGCATCTTGATGCAAATGAACAGGTTGTAGATAAAGTGGAAATGTTATTTAGAGAGGTTTTAATTTTGCTCGAACAGAAAATCATCACACCTGGATCCTTTGATTCAGGTATTAAGGTTCTTGAATCAAGGAGGAAAATTGTAGAGATTGAAGGAATGTTGCATAAAGCGAGAGTTGAATTTGAGGTGATATTATAGATGTATATAAAGGTTGTTTAGTGTACTTTAGGTTGTCTAACATGATAGTATGCTAGAATAATCTTTCCACTTAATGAATATTTCCATATTTGTTTATATAAATTGCTTAGTTCGAAATCATTTCTTCATAGGGTTCATTCTTTTGATGAAATCTATCAAATTCAAACAGGGTTTGTTGCAACAAGCCATCATTGGTGTTGGGCATGTTGGAACTTGGAAAACCTTATATTTCAAAGCTAAACAGTATAAGGTGTCTTCTTCTATATGAAGCTTATGAATAGGATCATCATCTTTTCCATTTAGATTCATCTATTAGAGTGAAAAACTCTCTTGCCAAAGTGGAATCTGTCCACTGAAGTATTTTAAGACTCCACATGAGGAATATGATTCTAGCATAAATGAAAAAGTTGGAGACTGTCAAGGTACAGTCAAAGATAGTAACAATGCTAGTGGTGGTTTTGGCATTTTGATGACAGAGGACACAAGCTCCATGGTTGAAGGAAATTGTTTGGATAGAGATATCTGTTTTGGGAATATTTAGTTCAAAGATATCCAAGATGGCGACAAGAATGTTTTAAATAATGGATCTAGGTGGCTTTACATGATTAGTAATGTGGGAAATTCCTATTTGTGTGACCATTTAGAGGGAATTGGGACTGTGAATGGAAAATTAAATTAAGGCATGGAAATTATTAAATTGGCAGAATGTAAAACAACCCAGAATATCTGGATGACATGGAAGGAGATCCAAACATTAGAGATTCATCTAGTATAACTGGTACCATGTTTCATACTTTTGACATGGAGAATGGTGAATGGGATACCAACATCCATGTTTCTGAGACAGTGCCTTTTGAAGCAGTTGATAGTAGGGACAATACAAATGGTTTGGATGAAGATATGGCACCCTGTTAGAAACTATCAGAGAAGAATTCTACTATCCTCACTGATCTATCAAATACATTAGATGCAATATGGATAGGTGAAGGCTAATTAGTAAAAGATCAAGATGCATCTGTGACATCACAAGGGCAAGAAGTTGGTTATGCCACTTTGGCTACTGTTGCCAGTGGCAATGAATCTATTGACAAAAAATATTTTAATCCACTTCAAAAAATTGCAATAGGAGACAGGATGATGTCTGAATTTTCCTAAAACATGCACGATAAAGGTGGAATAGAAGTGCTTGAGAAAAGAATCCCTCCCTCACTAGTAAAATCATTAAATCTATCAAAAGAGTTTGGAAGCTGCATTCGAGTTCCTATGTCAAACTTAACAACAAGTTATAGCAAGAGTTTACAAGAAAATTTAATGGGGTCTATTAGAGTCGACTCTTAGAGAAGCTATAGTCCTATGTTTATTTCATCAGTCAGTCATCTGGGTGGTAATGGAGTGGGTAAGCTACTTTTACCAACTGGTGTCAATGATATGGTTATTGTTGTTTATGATGATGAGCCAAAAAGCATAATAGCATATGCACTAAACTCGCAAGAATATCGGGCTTGCCTATATGACAAGGTACCTGATAGTGAGAAGCAAAAGGAAATAGACAAGGACAAAGAAAAGGAATGTGCAGATTTATTTGGTATGGGTGGAGTTGTTTCAAATCTACTTTATCTGTCAGTTGGTTCCTTAGACTTGAGTAAAGCTCTTTCCAAAGAGAGAAGTTTAGGATATGAGCATATTTACACATATGGCTCCAAAGGGAAAGGGGGTTCAGATTCATCACTATATATAAAAGACACATGCAAAAATATCCTTTCGTGATGAGGGTCCTCCTAGAAAAGTTAAGTACTTGGTAACCCGTTATTATGCAAAACAATTTGATGCACTTAGGAAAATGTGTTGTCCAATAGAGATGGACTTTAGATTGTAACTAAATCATTGCAAGAAATGGGGACCTCAAGGAAGAAAGAGCAATGTGTTTTTTACAAAATCCTTGGATGAAAGATTTATTATTAAGAGAGTGACCATGATTAAATTGGAATCTTTGATGAAGTTTTCCTCGAAATATTTCAAATATCTGTGTGACTCATTATGTTCTAGAAGCCCCACATGTTTGGCAAAGATCCTTGGTATTTATCAGGTTGGATACTCATATTATTGTTTATTCTACATTTGACAATTACCTTTTGAAGACTCCTAGAGAGTTTACCAAGCTTTGTTTCCTTCATTGTGTGCGTGCATGCTACATAATGTGCTCATCTTTTAGGTCACTATAAATAATGCAAAAGGTCGCAAAGATATCAAGATGAATTGATGGTAATGGAAAATTTGTTGTTTGGAAGAAATGTAACATGGTTTTATGACCTCAAAGGCTTCGGTTGCTCCCGTTACAATGCAAATTAATCAGGCAACAACAAAGCTCTTTTGGACCAAAATCTCTTAGTGACCATGACAACTGCTCCAATATTTCTTGGGAATAAAGCCAAGTGCCTTTTGGAGAGAGCAGTGTGGAATGATACTTCATTTCTCGTGGTAAATATAGTTTTCATTTTTCTTAGTCAACCATAATTGTAATCTTAGTTTCAAATTTTTGTTGAGTTAGCGAGTTATCATTATTGTGTGCAATGTGTGTTTGTAGTCAATTGATGTCATGAATTATTCATTACTTGTTGGAGTTGAAGAGCATTGTGAAATGGTTTTAGGTAATAATAGACTCATACATTTGCTTTGAAATATATTTTCTCATATTTGAATTTCCATTTTAGGTAACATTATCAATAATTTCAGTTGCTTAGTTATAGCATGTATCTATCAATGCTTGCAAGATGAATACACTAACTTTTTTCTTCGTTTCAAATTTCAATACATGAAGTTTAGTTTATATTGGTGATAAATCCAACGGTTCTTGCTATGATGTTTTTTATGCAACAAAGTTGCCTGATGATGATAGCCTAATGATTGTGATAGTATTACAATGGACAAACTAAGCATTCTTTACCAAAGGCATATGCTCTTGATATTTCACTTTTATGATAGGACCAAGAAACAAGTATTGGCATTCAAATATTTCATTCCTTGTGACCATCATTTATGTGAATAGGACATAGGTTCCTTGATTTGAAAGGTCTGGGGAAGCTCATTTTAAGTTCCTCATGTGGATCTAGCTATTAGCTAAAGTAAAGTGTGCCCATCTTCTTCTTCTTTTCCTTTTTAATTCTTCATAATATCTTCTGGCTGAATATTGTCTTTCATTTTCTAGTCCAATTATCTTCAATGCTCTAATATTGAACTTGTCCTGTGCCATGGATAAATAATTCTGGTTGATTTTAGAATGCCTCCTTGACTTATTTTTTCCAACCAACTAAAGTTAAGTGTATTAGCACCATTTTCTGAACTCAAAAGGTTTCTAAATTCATTTGAAGGTGATATGATTTTTTTTGTCCTTGATGAGGAGTATAAAGATGGTTGCTTCATGTTTTTATCCTTTCAATGGTTGGTAAATTGTAAGTAAGCTTTGATTTCTTGTTTTTTCCATTAAGGTAGATTGGGATTTTGGTATTTATGCTCACTTTGTGTCCATGCTTTGCAGTGATGCGCTAGAACTCTGCATGGTTGTTAGTTGGAGCCAATGGTTATCAAGAAATAGTGTGAGCTTTAAACATGCTTCTCCATTAATGGGAACATCTCCAGTCACAATTCATTAGATTAGTGGTACTATGATTTTGGTCTTTATGCTCACTTTTGTGTCCATGTTTTGCAGTGGCTAGAACTATGCATGGTTGTTAGTTAGAGATAGTGGTTATCAAGAAAAAATGAGCTTTAAACATTCTTCTCTCTTAATGGAAACATCTCTTGTCACAATTCATTAGATTTGTAGCACTATGGATAGTCGACAATTGACAAAGCCGAACATTGACCGATGCCACTTTAATGTACTATGGATAGCATCTCTATTTAATGTACTTTAAACATGTTCAAATTAGTATATTTTATCGTTGGTTATTATTTTTCTTATCATCTTTAATACTATTATCTATGGATATTTTTGTTATTCCCCTAGATCTATTCTTGCAACTCTAATTCTTTAAAGGGTGCTAGCTGAATGGAAGAGCGGCTACTTTACAAGTAGGAGGTTGGTGGTTCGAGACAGAGGTTTTTGACTATCACCAATGAGCTTATGGTGACATTTTTCGACCCTCACCAAAATATGAAATGGTGATGGTCAATGAACACCACCGTATATATGCATTAATAGTGTTGGCCATGAAAGGTCCATCACCATAAATCACTAATGTTCATATGAAATGGTGATGGTCAATGAACATCACCATATATATATATGCATTAATAGTGATGGTCATGAAAGGTCCATCACGATAAATCATTATTGTTCATATGAAATGGTGACGGTCACTGCCCGTTATTATAATCATTATTTGTGATGGACCTTGAATATCACCACATCTATATTTTTGGTGACACCACCATTAGTGAAATTCAATTTTTTATGATGGAGGATAAGGTTCGTCACCATGTCTAATATGAAATGGTGACGGTCACTATCGGTCATTATAAATCATTATTGGTGACGAACTTTGAATCTCACCATAACACTTATATTTTTGGTGACACCACCTTTGGTGATGTTCAATTTTTGGTGACGGAGGCTCTTTTCACCGTCACCAATGATCTTATGGTGACATTGTTTGACCCTCATCAATGTCCTTTTTTCTTGTAGTGATAAACTGTGAGAGTCATTAATGACTTGATTATCAAAAGAATTAATCCAAATCCAACTATAAGAAACTTGATGCTTCACTGCATCACCAATACTCTGATTAATCTCTTACCCAATAATCTTAAAAATGAGTTCTATTGTGGTGTCTCATCACATATGTTTTTTTAGCTATTTGGATATGTGATCCATGGTAAGTGGTGATAAGGCCAAACATAATAGTTGGCTTCTCAATATGGTAGATAAGTATGTGTTCCTTTTTTTCCTCTTCATTGTTTTGTAAAAAAAAGTTTGTGTGTCTGGCCCATAACTTGCCATCTACATTAACCTAACCAATCTCTTAAGTGTTGATTAAATCTCCTATTGGATGTGATATATATCCTACCAATGTATAAATTTATTTTTGGCCTCTATCCAACGACATTGATGATCTATTTCCACCGCCATATTTCAACATCTTTCTCACATTTTCCACATATACAACTTGTTAGCGATAACATCAATGTTTGAAAGGAGAATAGAGGGTGTTTCATTTTGTGTTGGCAGCTCAAAAGGTGCTCCACAACCCATTTAGTTAATCTAGTATTTCCATGAATTTAACATGAAATAAGAAGAGTCCCTCTTATTACTACATCAAGTTTTAAAAATCACTTTATTAATCGTGTATTCTTCCTTATCAGGTGCTTAGAGTGACCGAAAAGGTCAACAACACTCTTTTGTTGGTTAAATACCATAGTTATGAATTTTTAATTTGGCATATTAGAATCATGTTTCCACTATGTTTGCATGGATACACCGAGGGAGAGCTCTAACAAAGGTGATATAATCAGGTTTCGTGCCTTCTTGTTGCATTTTTTCAAATAATTTCAATTCCTCATTGCCTAGGCCATGTTGGACATAACCTAAAAGGATTTCATTCATGATACCAAATCCCATTCTAGTATTTGGTTAAAAGATTTTTGTGCATTTTCTATGCTTCCACTTTGGAATACATCATAAAAGTGGCATTCCTTGGTGAAGAATTTGGAAATAGCCTTGAACTGATGATGTTCAAGTCTACCTATTTTCCCTAGTCCAAATCTATTAGATTAAAAGATGCACTCAAAAAATCAACAAGGGTAGAAAGATCATATTTCATGTCTGTTGCTTACATTTTGGAGAACATTTTTGGTGCAACCTAACAGGCCTTTGAACATTATCCATTATTTTGTATTATGTTTTTCCCTAACATGACTCTAAACATGTTGCATTAATATGTTTTATTATGTTTTCAACATACCTTACCAACTTCTTTCAACATAAACATTTTTGTCCATGGGATGATAATTCATCCTTGAAATTATGCAACCTAGTCATATTTTCCTTATAGCACTCAACCTTGAAAATGTTTTAACAATTTGTGAATTAAGCATGCAATACCAAGTCATTTTCTTCTATATTTGGTTCTTCTTGTTTTCTTCTCGAATCTTTTGTGGAATTTTCTATGTTCTTAGTAGGAATATATTCTTCTTTGACTTTATTAGGAGAACACTTCATGACGCTTTTACAATTTCATGCTATATTTATAAAATTGTGACATTAATAACATTTTATTTTGTACTTGAATAATTAAGCAGGTAAATAATTATTAATTTGTTATATCCAACAAGAATATTGGTTTGATAGATTTTAAATTTGGTTTTGGAAGTGTGGTAAGAGTTTCGATCATTTGCATAATTATTCATAGTATAGGCTCTACAATATCTTACCTTATGCCCAAAATTTGCACATGAAAAACAATGAGTGAAGAATATGGTTTGATACCTTGCTAAAAGGGCTTCCCTTTATGGTCTTATAAAGTTATCTTTCTATGGAGGAGGATCAAACCTTTGATGATCCTTAATGTTGCTCGCATTATGTATGGATCCCTTGAGAGCATCAACATAACTTCTTGGTGGAGTGGTTCTTCCAAACTCTTCTTTATTTCTCTGCTTGCTTTCATTGGAATTTGAGCTCTAAAGAATATTGACATAGCTTTAAGGTTTTACCGTAATTTTTCTTTTAGGCGGCTTAGGGTTTTCATCATCTTTGCATGAAGTCTCATCTATATAGCCAAGACTTAATGTTTCAAATGACGACCTTTGAAAACTAAGAATACCATCGAATATTTGAGAACTCTTTAAGTTCTTCTTGAGCTTGTCAGATTTATTCCTCAATGAAATGATCTCTAATTCAAGCCTCCCACAATATTCTTCTTTCTTTGTTAATTGGATTTTCATCTCTTCCTCTACTATCTTTACTTATTCTAGGTATGTTTTCAAGGGAATGAATTCTTCTTCGATTCTCCCTTATTTTCATTTGTTTGTTTGTTTTTAATAAACTTATACCTTTCTATTGTTATACAAGATTTACAATTACAAAAAGAACTATCTCCCCTTGGTGAGTGGCTAACCTAAAAAATAGATATACAATGAAGAAAATGCTTTTCCTTAAAGTAAATAGATGGCGGAGTGAGTCCTACGTGGAATCATTCATGCTCTTCACTCCTTATGTAGCTTGGAAGCTTCAATTCTAGTCCTGAATGCCAAAATTAGAACCTACATAGTCAGATAACATGAGTGAAGAAACTACAAGATCTATGTAGTATCATCTAAGTACTTCATTCAATAGATCAACATGGTATTGAAATAAGTGAAATAACAACATTACATATATGAGAACAATGAATTATTCACATTAATATAAATGGAAGGAGATTACAACCATAAGTAGTAGTTGATCTTGTAGAAGAGCTCCTCTAAATTGTTGACTTGTCGTTTCCTTGTCACAATATGCACCTCCCATCACCCTAAATGCATGAGATGATAAACACTCACTACAATAGCATAAGGGAATAATCAATCTCCAAAATCCAACCCCCAACCACATAGAAGGTTGGGAATATATAGAGAAGTTGGGTAAGTTTGGAGTTCTTATCCAATTACCAATCTAGGGTGAGAGATACATTGTTGATGGAGGGATAGAATCAAAGGATAAGTCGTGAAAACTCCAAAGTAGGGAATGATAGGATCCTAATGTTTTATCCATGGTAAATAGTTAAAAACGCTTTTGGAAACTCCTAGAAGGGGAAGTTTTTGGAATCCTGACCATTCTCCCGAATTTCTAGAACCAACACAAGTGAAAAGGGGAGAAATTTTCTGGTGACCATCATAGGGCACAGTGGACCAACCTATTGGTGAACACACTAGAGTAGGATTACAGGGATCATTGGTCCTCAAACTAGATTATATTATGTATTTTAGGGCTAAAATTATGGGGGATGAAGGGAACATGCTTAGGGCATTGTGAAAGATGGTGACAATGGGGAATAGGATGTTGATTGATCCCATTAGGAGGCTCACTTATTGGATGTTACAAATGGCCTATAACACAATTCCCCCTAAAGCACAAAGTGAGAGATGATGACTGATGACTGAAGTTCTTTACCTTGTGATAAGTATGGATCAAGGACAACTGACGAGCTTCATCTATTACAACACATTTACAACATGAAATTTTCTTTTGCTTAGGGAGGCATACCCATACTCAAATCATAAGCTAACCTAACATGTATAATGATCAAAAGATGTGTCCACATATGACAAATGGTGGACCCATGACTGGATGATTGTCTGTCTAATCATGGGAATCATACATTGTGATCTTTGTATAACTCCTGAAATCACAATCCAGATGGATGAAAATAGATACAGTGTATTTTATTTCATTCATAGGACCAACCAATGTATAATTCTATTATGTGAATCAATGAGTTGGAGTCAAACATGAAATTATCAGCCAATAACGTAAGTTGTTAACAGATGCAAGAGAAACCACAAATGATGTTAATGTCTCTCAAGATACTATAGTACAATTTGTATGGCGTGAGTTACAAATGATTTGATGTCAAACACCACACATAACCTTTCGATCAAAGGCCATTGATGTAAACTTGTCGCTGAGAGCGAGGAAACTTGTCATTGATGTATGTAAGCACCAAGGTACCAAAGGTGTGCTTCTAAGTGAACTTCATGGATGATGTGCTGATGTTGACAGGAAGCGACCTATTGCATGAGGGTCTTGATGTATCCCACATCAACAAGATCAACAGGAATCATTATTGAGACATAATAATGAGAGTTATGCTGACTTCGAACTAGATCAAGAAACAACGACGTGAAATGAAGGCTTAAGAGTATTATAGCAGAGATCAACTGAATGACTTCTCTTGAACACATCGAAGACATTGAATGGAGTTGGTAGCATGGCCCCAAAACCAAAATGGAGGCTTTGAAAATGATATGAGAACCAAAAGACAAGAAGATTACCCAACCCAACAACCATGGAGCTGAAGTGGAAGAGTGTTGTGTTCAAGAGTGACTTCATGTCATTAGCAAAATGGAATATTTGTTTTCCCAATTTCCCTAACCATATTGATTAGTACCTCTTTATTTTTTAACAAGCTTGAGGAGTATAACATATGCTTGATTTGTAAGTTCATATTTCGAATGAATACTTCTGAGTATATTTAATGAACCCTAAGAAGGAGAGGTTTGGCCCCATCATGATCTATGAGTCCATCTTTGTTTGATTTTTTATGAGTTGAGTAAAGGTAAAGATCGACATATTTTTCATGTTTAAAGCGTTTTAAAAAGAGGCGAAAAAGAAAAATCTGAATGAACCTTTTCGTAGGTAGTCCCTTAGGTCTAAAAAGGTAGAAAACAATACCCAAGAGAACCTCTTAGCCATGTTCAACTAAAGTATTCCTTCTTCATAGCTATTCTATATTAGTCTAGAAAAGGGTTAAGCTTATACTAAGTATATGTCTCTTTATTTACTCTAACAATTTGAAAAAGACAAGTGCTTGATAATATTTTCATATTTTAGGAGTATGGAAAGAGCTAAAAGAGGACTCCTCCCAGAGGAACAAATGGTATAAAGGGTAGAAACTAGTTCGTGTCATGATGGAACTACTCAAAACACACAAAGATCAAGAGGGTGGCTAATAAGACCACTCATTGCAACGGTTCCTCAAGAAAGGGTAAAAAACAAGTGAAAGCATATGATCAACTAATCAGATGGTGACGATGGAATGCAAAAACCAAGGTTCATAGAGTAGAAAAAAGGCTAACAAAAATGGAAATCATAAGAGATAGGATGAGAATGGTTTCATTTTTTACAAAATCTTGAAACATGGGAAACATTGCTCGAAAGTGCTTGAAGTTATTTTCATTTTTCACAAGCTTGAAGCATGAAAAAATACTATTCTTGAAAGTGGTTTCATTTTTACACAAACTTGAAACATAGAAAAACTATGGTTGAAATAATTTTGCGTGCCCCTACCATAATGACTCAATTTGAGGTACATGCCCCCCAGTTTCATTTCATGCACCTACGTAGACTACTCAGTACTAATAAGTGGATGGAATGAAGGTTCACTTATGAGATCAAGTGAAATACTTAACTGGGAATTTACGAGATCTAATCAAAGACTCTAATTGAAATGGGATTTGTTTCATCTTTTAAGGATATTGGTAAAAGAAAAGAACTATGCTCATAGGAACCTATTTCATTTTTTAATGATGTTGACATAGTAAAAAAATATCCTCATAAGAGCTTCTTTCATTTTTTAATGAGCTTGACACGAGAAAAGGAACATTGCTCCGACACCTTTTTCAAATTTTCAACAAGCTTGAACAAGAAAAAGACTATGCTTATGGAACCTTGTTTCATGTTTTAACGAGCTTAACACAAGAAAATGAACTATTCTCCAGGACCCTGTTTCATTTTTTGCGGGGCTTGACACAAGAAAAGGAACTCTTCTCTGGGAAACTTGATCATGACCTGCGAGAGGCCATGGTTTCCAACAAGTTCTCATCGTATGGGATAATAACGCTCTGGAAGGGATACATATCTGGGGATCTAATGGAAAGATCAGACTCTAGTGCCACCAGTAATTGATGCACTACATCACCTACTATATTATCAGTAGACACAAACATGGAATAGGTCGCCACAAAATTAACCTGTGGCGAGGAAGATACCACTTGCATATAAGGACCATTTAAGGACCTTGGTTGATTGGGAGTCAAATTAGGGCCAATGAATGAAAGATGGTCAATAGTCATGATTCTTTCTTCATGTCGAAAACACATCATACGAAAGAATGAAGAGATAAGAGCTCCCATGACATAAACATAGTCATGCCCAAGGAGTAATTTAAAATCCAAAGGGCCTTGGACTACCATCACATCTATATCGATAGTCTTTCCTCCCAAAGTAATAGGAAACTTAGGAAGGATTACTAACAGTTGATGGGTTTCTTTGTTAAACGTCAGCATATTCTAGGTAATGGGCACAAGTGATGGAGAACCTAAAGCTTTCTAAGCAGTTGAGGACAAAATACTAATAGATGTGCCTTCATCTATGATTTTTTTTGGTACGACCACATTATAATCCTATTGTTTGGTAACTTAATTGATCTTAAATTACTTATAGGAATTATCAACCAGGGCTAGTAAACTGATGAAGTGTATGTGCACTGTATGTGCTAGAAGTCTTTTATTACTCACACAAACTCTAAATTAAATTGAGTTATTGAGATGCATATTTATTCTCTGAGTAGATTAGTTATTTCTAGAAAATAATATTAACTCTACAATGATGATCACACTCTCTTGCTTTCAAGCAAAACTACTTTTTCTTATAAAAATATCACACTGATGCATAAATATAAATCAATCCCTCACTTTCCATAAATGAAAATTATATACATACTCATTTGCATAAATGAAAATTACTCTTAATCTCATACTTATATAAAATCACACATCTGCATAACACACTTGCATGAAAATAAAATGAAACAAACTCTTGTTTAAACGCACTCACATCTACTTAAGTTAAAGATCACACATGTTCGAATTTAAACATTAATTTTATGAATGAATCTACTTTCCATAAGAAATATGAAATTCTGTCTATTAGACTAAAATGCAAAACTATGTCACTGCTACTATGTTTTATCCATGTGAATTCAAAATTTGAACAATAGAAATGATTACCAAAATGATCTCGACTCAAATCTAAAAGAAATTGAAACAAAAAATACTCACTTGAATAAGAAAGAATATATGAAGCTAATTAATAACTACAAAAATGGAAATCCTTACTATCTCAAGGGGCCCCTCCATGACAAGAAGGCAATCACTTCTCTATCGATCAAGCACTTAACCACACATGAATGTTTATTGAGAAAATGAAATGATTCTTTAAAAACAAAGTATCAATAAAAAAATTTCAGTTGTACTATTGCGTCGTTACTACTGTTTTCATTTCTGCCGAGAGCCATTTTTCATTTTTTCCAAGAGGCATATTTATAGAGCTCATGGAAATTGATTTTTCAGAGCTATACACCTAATTCCTATAAAAAAAAACTAAATTTAAGTTTAAAAGGTAACATCATATAATTCGCTCATGATTTACTATCATCAAAACAAGTCATGAGGCACAAATCACGTTCTTGCTCACATGTTGCCAACTATGGAGGTTGAATTTACCTTTGAATGCATTAAGAGGATTTGTTTCCATCTATATGACTCATGAGAGTAGGAGGAAATCATTAAATGCATCAATTTCCACCTACTCATATATTGTGCTTCCCATCTAGCACCTTGGAACTTGTCAAACCACAGACATGGCTGCAGAATCATGTATTAGTTGTAGAATCATTATAATTTCGTAGCTAAGGTAAACTTAAACTAAATAATATATAAAATTATAATTTTTAGAAACAAAAGAAAATTGTATACCTGCCATGCAATAATTCCTGTAACTTTATGTCCAATGTGTTATGATGAAGATAAAAAAGAAATAGAGGGGCTGAAAAAGGGTAACAAAAATAAGAAATTGTGATGTTCAACATTCCCCCACATGGAGGTCATTGCATGTCCTCATGAAAAATTTCAAAATTGATGAACCCTTACTGTTATTGAACTTCTTCAAATACTTGAGACAAAACATCTAGATTTATCCTCTTTTCTTTCTTCTTGGTGACTTCCATTCTCAGTTTCTTCATCAAAATCTTATACTTTAGACTTATGACTTTTCTATTAATGGATTTGTTCTTTTCTTTCAGCTTCTTATTCTTTTCGTACCATAGAGAAAAATGTAAGAGAATGTTTTCATTCTTGGTTCTCTGTATTTTCTTCTGCACTTTCAATGTTTCATGCTCCCATTTTAAGTCCCTGTTTAGTGTCTCCAATTCATAAATATCTTGTTTGAGAGTATTTATCATCTGAGGTTCTTGTGGACTATTAGAATAAACTTATTTTTCCTGATTTGAAGAGGATGCAGTGCCTTTTTCTGTAGCTTTCTTCTCCAAAAATTCAATATAATCATATGTTTCATGTTGGACTGGGACAATTTCGAGTGTTCTTCTTGCTGGACTAGAAATTGGTGAAAAAATGGTTGGTGATGGAGCCCTCATCTCTTAGTCTTCCTCCAGATTGACAAACTATATGGACCGTTGAGATGGTTCTTTCATTTTTTTATTGAGTCTTGCACTCCTCCTTACAGTGGATGAGGTATTAGTAAGAGGAATTTTCTTTTGAATTTTCCTTTGTTCTGTCTTTGCTTGCATTGTTCCCTCTATTTTTATTTTGGATGTACTTTCTTCCTTATCACTCGATTTCTTTCTTTTAACACTTTTATTTTTGAGATTCTCTAATACATCTACAAGGGGAGTTTCATCTTTTGATGGCTACTCCTATTGTGGAATTGGTCATCATTAGGGTTTATAGATAACCTTCTTCTACTTCTCTTTATTTTGTTGTTGGATTCTTCCTGTTCTACCTCTTTAAGGTGGTTTTGGACTAAGAAAATTTCCCAGTCATCTCCTATATTTTTGAGGTGGGCTTCAATTAACATTTTTATCAAACTGTGATGATACATGGTATTTTCAATAGATTTTATTTTTCTTTGAGTGTTACTGGTCATTTTCTTCAGGTTATCGAGTAAGAAATAAGGCAAATAAATTTCATTCCCCTCAAGGAAACGCATCATCAAATGTACATGATAGAAAAACATACTGCAAAATCTACCTTCACAAGTAATAAATTTTTGAATGACCAATAGTAAATTCCTCCATTTTTTTTTAAGAGTTGTACTTGGGATGCATTTCTTTAAGGCAAAAGTGTCCATACCATGGTTTTCGAGATATGTTTTCCATTCACTTGCTTCAATTCCTCTCTTCTTCAACCATCTTTCACCAACCCTAGGTAGCCCAGTTACTTTTGCTATGAAGGATTTTGTCAATACTCTCTTCACATCTCCAATTTCTTCCTCAACTCCTTCGAATGATCGGGAAAAGGACTTTGTAACTTCTTTGTCATGGTTGTGTTGTGCTATACAACAACCCCCCATTTCAAAAAATCTTACTTTAGAAAATTATAATTTGAAATGGGTCCCTTTTAGATTAAAATGGTATTAATCCATCACTCTTCTAAAGGTTCGGAAATAATCAAAACATATTAAAACCCTTTGAAATAATCGGTCTTTAAAATAAAATGAATAATTCTTTATTATTGCGATAAAGCGATCGCGAGATCGCATATCGCAATAATAAAGGATACATAACCATGACCCATTGATTTTCCCCATTGCGATAAAAGCCAAATAGCCGATGGATATCGAGAAAACAAATAATAAAAGGCCCCTCCCCTTTGCTCCAATGCGATATCGCAATCGGCGATCGGGGAATGTGACGTGAACATAACAAACCCTCCTCATTCAAACTTCCAATGAGAGTCTAGCGATATCGCTATCGTCGATCGGGGATTCCATAAGACTCAAAGGAAATTACCCAAGCCTTCCTCCGATTGCCGATTGCGATGAGCCCAAAGCACGATTTTCGAAAAGGATCAATATGATTTTGCCATATTATATATTAATTATCATTGAAAGCCTTTTCTCTTCGCGATAGAGAATCGCTCGCATCCAACTGCCAAAAAATCAAATCCACGCTTAAACCATTATTCGACAAATAAAGGATATTATAAGCAATTAAATGATTGACGGGTTTTAACAGGCAATTAATGAGCAGTCATGCCTAAATCCTTTCAGAGATTGCATCCGCGGGAGCCTTATGATAAATCATCCATTTCCCATTGATTGACACAATTTCTTCATATTTGATTTTAGCTATCTATTCTCTGCATTACGTCTACCTTTCTCTTGCGCAGAGTTTTTCCACAGTAATGATGGGAAAGAAATCTAAGAAGTCTGGAACGCCTTCGGCTCCTATGGTAACAGGACAGCATGCCACCGATCCAGGCCCACGCAAGAAGGGATGAATCTCAGATACCACATGTCTCGGTCTTGGCAACACTACTTTGCAAAGTATTTACAACTTGGTAGAAGCCGAAGACCCTCAGCAAACATCGGTACAAGCTTCAACAAGTTCAAGTCGGAAATATGATGCCACTTTGAAAGATTTGGCTGATTCCTACCTGCATAGGATAGCAGCTCAAGAACAAATTCTTCCGTATACAGATGTGGTGAGATGGGCAATTGAGGCAATTCCAATTACAGACAGAACATTCTGCACTGTCGATGGAAGAATATTTGGTTCATTTCAGCCCAACGATTTCAGACAAATGTACCACTTGCCCGAGCCAGAGAAGAAATACAATAAAGCATTTCTGGAAAAATTTCGAGATGAGAATGAGACCGAGTCAGCGCCCATACGAGAATGGAGACAGAACCCGGTGAAACACAAACATGAGTCTTCGGGTAAGTACTCTGTCGACTCCTTATGCTCTCCTTATTGTTATGTTGGAGTCATGATGTGTCGATTATGGGGATTGCATGATTCTTCCAACTTTTCCATAGAAATGGTTCCTTTAATGGAAGCGGCACGTAATAGTGAGATAATGGATTGGGGGACTATATTATCAGATAAATTGGCTACGGCTATTCTTGAGTTCAGAAACAAATCCCGTGTTACTGATAGGTTCATCCTTCCATTTTATTTTAGTGCCTATATTCTGGATACCCTTTGTTTCAATTCTGAGTTTCCTGTATGAGGGTGGATATGGACTCCCCAGGACCCTATGCCTATTCATATCTACCACCAGAAATTATGGAAACCTCATTACAAACACCATTTATACCAAGTTTGCTATGGATTTATGCTACCTCTTTACTATGCAATTTTTGATAAACCTACCCCTAAGATCTCCTCTCAGGCTGAGATTGACTTGATAGCCCTAGGAACCTAGTTCGGAGAAGAAAAATTCATCTATGTAAGAATTTTCGGCAGTCAAGACAGACCTGATGTCCTCCCCTTGTACATGCCAGACAAGTTATTAGCTCACGAAATAGCATATCAGCTTACAACTGCGTCAGCCACAAAAACTCTCAGGAAATCAAAGAAGCAAGTTTGGCCTCCTTTTCCTCTTAGGTGTGGCGTCTATACTCTGCATGATTATAAACATGCAGAGAAAGAGGTAGAGAAAATAAGTGTCCTAACTCTCGCCACTCTACCTAATAGATGTTTTGACCTGAAGAAAGTCATCTACAATGCCCTAGATCAAGCCAAGCTCACTATATTCGAGCACAAGGAAGATGAGTTTGATGACCTATTCTCCTCCGTCGAGTCAATCTTCCAAGTACAACAGCTAGCCAGGATGAGATATTGTGACGACGGGTTGGTAGAATTCAACAAACTTAGAAAACAGAGGTTGCAAACTCTGCCTCTAGATTTGTTAGCTACTACCCCGACGATTCAGTCAAGCGAGCTTGAGCAACAGCTTACTAATGAACCTCCTGCTACATCCGCAATCTATGAAGAAGTTCAGAGAAGAGAGCAGGAGGAACTCCGAAGAATAGAACAGGAAGAGGCACAGAGAAAAGAACAAGAAGAGGCAGAAAAGAAGCAACAAGAGAGAATAAGGGAAGAAGAACAAAAATGGCAGCAGGAGCAGAGCAACAAAGAAATAAATGTGGATACTCAAGTGGATCCAAGAATGCTTGAAGAATGGCAACAATTCAATACAATTACAGGCAATCTTGAGACCTCAATGGATGCCAAAACATCCAAAGCTGCCGATACACAGATACAGCATCACAGGAGGTTCCAAACAAAGGAACCAGCGGTCCACCCTCAAGTAAAGTAGTAGAAATAATTCCAAAAAACCCCTCCGATCAAATTTTTTTACAAGTAGAGGACATTCCTCCACTAGATGTTTTCTATAGCCCGAAACACAGGGTTGTGATAAAACAACAGCGGAAGAGAAGAAAGATTGATCAACCTTCTCTGTTCCCTGAACAAACAATAACAACGAATGTGGTATGGAGAGAAGAATTTGACCCCTCCGATGACCTAACCAAGTTATCTCAGTATGCTGGTGCCTATTCGGCAGCCACCATGGATAAGGCATCGAAGGTAAGCAATTTGTTGAAGGAAAAGGACCAAGCGATCGCTTCATTACAAGCGCAGCTATCGGAAGAGCAGCAGAAGTTAGAACATCTACAACAGCAACTGTCCTCATAGCAACAATTAAAAAACCAGCTAATAAAACAGTTGCATGAAGAGAAGCAGAGGATTGATTCGGGAGCAATTCAGAAACAGAAAGAACTATCTGAGGCATTATCAAAGTTGAAGGCGATGAATGAATAGATGGCAAAGAAAAAAGATGAGCAAATTGCTCAATTATCAGCTCAGGTGGAAAGGTTCAAGAGTCTTCCCCATCCTGCTGAGTTCATAGCAGAGGCAATGCAAATTAACAAGGCATTAATAACACAAATAAGATTGTTATGTCATGAAATCGCCCAGGTTGAACCTTTATGCGAGATAACATCATCCATAATAGATAAGTCAGTGCATGCCAGGCAGGATTTAGAGAAAGCCGAAGACACTTTGACAAATTTTCTTACATGGCAGGACTCCAATGAGGGAAGGGAAACAAACTTGCCCAAAATCTTAGAATCGCATAAGGAAATCTTATTCACAGAATGGCAGTCCCAATTAATGAAAGCAGAGAGAGCTGTTTCCCGATGCAAGTTATCTACAAGCAATTTAATTGACTTGATCAATAACACTCTCTATTTATCTAACATGATTTCTCAATGTACACCAGGTAAACTATTATCGGCCAAGACATTGGAGTAGTCATGTAACCAAGAGCTTGAAAAGAATGGGAGATTGATCTCAGGGATTAAAAGTTTAACTTGGGACACCTATTGGTTGTTCCTAGTTAAACCATACAGTCAGAGAGCCACCCTCAAATGCATAATGGATGCAATCGGGTGTATCATTCCCGAGATACATGATGCCACCTATGCTGCTCAAATCAATTCTCAACTCAGCCACCCTCAAGAAGTGGAGCCAATGCTGGCAATATGCCAACTCAGGACAAAGGGAAAATAGCCAGAAAAATGAATCATCGCTGCCGATTTCCAGATCACTGTGGGGGAGATATTTTAAGATCGGATTATACCAATTTAGTAGAATTTTAATTTTGTAGTTTGTTAGCTTAGTTTAGTATTTATAGACCCTTTCATTCATTTAGAAAGGGTCGTAAGTTTTTGTATATGACTTAAGCCTGAAGTTGCACTATTGTACTTCAGGCATATTCTTTTATGAAGACTGGACCAATATTTCCAAATTTTGACAATGAAGCTTTGGTATGAATGTGCACTATTGCCTTTATTTTAAAGTATTTCTGAATCGAAAGAAGGAATTCAAATTACGATTGGCATAGGGAATAATTCGCAGCTCATATGGTACTATTATCTATGTCTGAATTTATTCCTTTTATGTGAATTGTTGTTTGGTATTTTATGCTATTATTGAATATGTGAATGTGTTTCAACAGTAAACTTTATGCTTTCCACTGTTGGATGTTTACAGTTTGTTATTCTTTCAATCATGTACGTATCAGTAATATAAAAGAGAAGTGTAATATTGTTTTATCAATTACTTCGTTCAACTATTTGAACGAAGTAATTATCATTTAAATGAATATCTTTGTTTATTGCATAGTGTCATCTATATGCCTATCAGCAAACATAGATCATTAAACGTTACACTTAAAGAATAGAAGCTTCCCGGGATAAAATAC
>APFE030190865.1:130708-151835 GCA_000404065.3 Pinus taeda
ATATATATATATATATATGTGTGTGTGTGTGTGTGTGTGTGTGTGTGTTTTAAAAGCATTCTTTATTCCTTCCACTATTGGATGTTTATAGTGTGCTTTTCTTCTAATCATGTATGTATCGATGATATAAATGATAAGTGTAGCAATATTGTGTTAATCACTTTGTTTAACTATTGAAATAAAGTAATCTTTGAACAAATAAATATATATGTTTATTTGATAGAGTCATCTATATGCTTGTCAATAGACAAAGATCATCAAACGCTACATTTCCAAAGAATAATAGTTCCCAGGATTAGTAGTAGTTCTTTTATTTTTGCTAATAGATTAAGTTATTCGCCTATCATTAGATTAGATAACCAATTGTTCATCCACCCCTTTTATTCATTATTGGGAAACTGGTCCCATTATATCCAGTCAGAGCCACCATCCCAAATGGAAAAGGAGCTGTATTAAGGTCCGGACCGAGTGGTTATCCCCCAATGTTGATGTAACGATTTTCGGGGCATCAACATTTCTGGCGCTAGAAGGAGGGCCATCCACTATGAATGGCGAGTAAGTCAAAACATACAGACCATTCACAGAGTAAATCACCCTCCACCTCTCCTCGAACCTCTCGTTTGCACTCTAAAATACCAGTTTCTAGACGAGAAGAGGAAGGATCAACTACTACTGCTCAACCTCATTATACTTCAGAACATTTAAGCCCGGAGTCCCCTGAAGTTCAGTCTATCATCCAGAAACTCAAGGCTTCTCTATTTCACCTCCTAGATCTGAAGTATCACAAGGCAATCAGACTTCACAATTCTGCCTACCTCATCATCTTACCAGAATTCAAAGCGAAAAACTCGGTATTGAACCACCTGAGTTGCCTTTACCCCAAAGGAAAAGGATTAAAAAGAACACTGAAGGTTCTGGTAGTGAAACCTTTTCTCCATCATCATCCTTCTCATCATCACCAGTGTGAAGTCAAACACCCACTTCACCATTACATATTATTGTTCACCAAGGGACTTCACCTTCAACATCACAATATTTTCAGTCTTCATTTCCACCTCCTCCCCAAACACCTAGAACACCACAAGAAATCGTTGGTACTCCCAAAATCGCTCCGACACCATGGATAAGTCCTGGTGCAGTCACTATGCCTGCGCCTTTACATCCGTTACCCGATTATCCTGAGAAATGGTTACCAAAGTTTAATCCAGACGCTGGAACATTAGCTGAGGAACACATAAATAATTTCATGTTGTGAGTTAATCTCAAAGGAGTAACAGAAGAAGATGTTGTAGTTAGATTGTTCCCCTACACATTACAAGGAATAGCAGGGTCTTGGTATTTTTCCTTGCCCTCTGGATCCATCACCAGTTGGAATATCTTTCAGGAACAGTTTCTTACCAAATACGGCGATGATAGATCCTTGGCTACACTCATCAATGACCTTTCCAATCTAAGGATCGAATCAAGAGAACCAATTAAGGAGTTTAACTCCCGATTTAACAAACTCTTGAACAAAATCCCTACTGATGATAAGCCAAGTGAACAAATTAGAAGTGAGTGGTACATTACAGCCTTACCCTCAAATATAGCCATTTTTGTAGATAGGGCTAAAAAACCTACATTGGCTGAAAAAATGAAAAAAGCCCTCGCTGTTGAGGAACATGTAATTGCTTTGGAAAAGAAAGCTGGTCTCGAGGAAAGAAAATCCAAAAAAGTGTCTTTCAAGGATGATTCAAAGAAGAAAATCACCAAAGATCCATACGGTATGGAGGGCCTTCAAAAAGTCCTCAAAACCATGTCAAATGAAATGGTTGAGATTAAGAAGCAAGTAGCAGAGTCCTCAACAAAGAAACCTTACAGGAATTTTAAGAAGCCTGATTCCAAGCCTCTAAATGTTATATCCTATGCAGATTCAGATCCTGAGGAAGAAGAAGAAGAAGAAACAATTACACCGTCCGATGAATTAGAAGAAGAGGAAGTCGTTGAATGCCATGGAATGTGGGACTTTATACTGCCTAACTCCGATACTGAAGCTGAACAAGAAGCCTTTCCCGTGACTACCAGGAGCAAAAGTACTCCTGAACCTGTCCAGGCCACTTCAAAGAAAAGGAGTGCAGGTACCAATACTACAAAGGAAAAGGTACCCACAAGGAAGCCAGCTGCAATAGTATCTCAAAATCAACCGTCATCCTCCAATATAACTACATCATTTAAGACATTGGTAGTATCCGATTCAATGGACTATAATATTGTTGATGATATGAAAAAGACTAAGGAAAACATCACCATGTTTGAACTCAGTAAATTAAAACATCAACAAAAATTGCTTCTCAAAGAACTTAGTGCAGTTCCTTCTTCACCTCTTCCCAGTACTAAAGCCGCAAGTGATTCAGGACAACCACCTTTTGGTAGAATTGAGGAAATTGATACAATTCTAATTGGAGATAGATCAAATTCCCATACCCCTCCTTTCCTCTTAACGTACGAAATCTACATAACTGCTTGATTGACTCTGGGGCATCATCCAATATAATGCCAGCTTCAGTTTGTTCTAAACTGAACATAGAACCTCAGAAGTCCTCAATTCACATTGTACAGTTAGATAGAACTAAAGTCCAGGTTTTAGGGGAAATAAACTCTGTTACAATCAGGTTATCAGCTGATCCACGAGTGGTTCAGAGAATTGATATCTTAATCGCCGATATACTTGTGTTCTATGGTTTAATCCTGAGCAGATATTGGTCTAAAAAACTCCACGAGTATATTTCTACCGATTGGTCTCATATGTGGCTGCCCTATAAAGGAAATCCAAACCAAATAAAAATCAATCGAGAGAAACACATGACTCATACTGTTATAGAGTTCGAACAAGAGAATCAACCAGTTGCATTTAACAACAACATTTTGGGAAACTATTCTTCTGAATCATTCTTTGGCAATTATATTGCCCAACCATCTCCTTTCTCGGTAAACAATTTCACATCACAAATCGAAATTTTTTCATAAACTGCAGATCTAGATGTGTTAATGTTACTGAGAATTTTTTAAATAAAAATGTTGATAATTCTTTATTTTGGTCTTTATATTTTGACGGTTCAAAATCTAGTTAAGGATCAGGAGCACGGTGTATTTTAGTCAGCCCTGAGGGAGAAAAAACAATGCTTTCTTGTAGATTAGAATTTGAATGCATGAATAATACAACTGAGTATGAAGCCTTGATCCAAGGATTATACAAAGCTATCGGCTTGAAAGTTCAATATTTAAAAGTGTTCGGCGATTCAAAGATTGTGATAAAACAAGTTTGAAACACAATCCATTGTCTCTCTAATAACCTCAAACACTAGCAGTCTTTAGTCTAGAAACTTTTATCTCATTTCTTAGCATTCAATATTTCACCTATTCCCAGATCCCAGAATGCAGCAGTTGACCTGTTGGCTAATGTTGCTTCTAAACTCCAGCCTTCTGAAGATTTTAGTCTAGATAGATTTTCGGTAAGTTGATCTTTAGGCCATCAGTCCCCAACAATATCACCAATTGGAGAGTATTCAACCACGATGAAGACATCCAAAATTTCTTAACTTCTGAAAAATCCTACAATGATCAGATCATTGATGAAAATGATCATGATCTTCAGATGAAAGAAAAGCATGAGGAAAACTCCATACCAAAACTTGTGGTTAAACTTGAAGATCTCTATGACATTAAAGACACTTTCAAACATGTAACCAATTCAAAAATCCAAAGTTCTACCTTAAGGTTTGAATTGATAAATCTTGGTACCGAGCAGAATCCTCAAAATATCAATTTAGGATTAGGACTTTCCGAACAGGAAAGGACAACATTTATTAGATTATTAAGAAAAAATAAACATGTTTTCGCTTGGAATTATGATGATTTAAAAACATATGATACATCTATCATACAACATACCATTCCAATGCTACCCGAACAAAAACCAGTTCAACAAAAATTGAGGAAAATACATCCAAACTTAGAGAGTCAGATAAAATCAGAACTCAACAAACTCTTAAAAGAAAAGATTATTTTTCCAGTTCGGCACTCAAACCGGGTCTCCAACATGGTACCTGTCAGGAAGAAAAATGGTGACATTAGGATTTGTATTGATTTCAGAAATCTGAATAAGGCCAGTCAAAAGGATAATTT
Organism: Pinus taeda; assembly: GCA_000404065.3. Classification (NCBI taxonomy): domain Eukaryota; kingdom Viridiplantae; phylum Streptophyta; class Pinopsida; order Pinales; family Pinaceae; genus Pinus; species Pinus taeda. The sequence goes on from APFE030190865.1 coordinate 134,873, forward strand.
CCCATTACCTACTATGGAGAAAATACTCCATTCAGTACCAGGTTCTGAACTAATGTCCTTTCTAGATGGTTTTTCAGGATACAACCAAGTTCTGGTTCATCCTGATGATAGACTCAAAACTACTTTCAGAACAAAACGGGGAACCTACGCCTATCAGAAAATGCCTTTTGGACTTATTAATGCAGGAGCTACATTCCAAAGAGCAATGGATATAGCCTTCAAAGGATTGATCAACAAGACAATAGTCATCTACTTAGATGATATTATTGTATTTGCTAAAAAGAGATCTAACCATTTACATGATTTGAATCAAATCTTTGAACGCTGTAGAAGGTATGGTATTTCACTTAATCCTAAAAATTCCTTCTTTGCTCTAGATCAAGGAAAGCTCTTAGGCTTTATTGTTTCCAAAGATGGTATTTATATTGACCCCGACAGGATTAAAGAAATTTCTGAAATCCCATTTCCTCATAATAACAAATCAATGCAATCATTTTTAGGTCAGATCAACTTTGTCAAAAGATTTGTTCCCGATTTTTCTCATATCATTTTACCATTACAAACGATGATTAAGAAAAATTCAGTGTTTAGATGGGGGGCTGTGGAAAAAGAAGCATTTGATTTAATCAAGCAATCAATAATCAATGCCCCCGCTTTAAACACTCCTAATTTTTCTAATCATTTCACATTGTACACTATCGCATCCGATTTATCTTATGCAGCGGTACTCACTCAAATCAATGATCACAACTTGGAAGCACCAATTTCATTCTTCAGTTCAAATTTTCAAGGTGCAGAACTAAATTACTCTGAAGTTGAAAAACAAGCCTTTGCTGTGTATAAAGCCATCAAACACTACAGGCCCTTTCTTCTAAAAACCCATACAAAAGTAATAGTTCCTTTTTCTTCAATAAGGCAATTACTGATCCAAAGAGAACTAGGTGAAAAAGGGCAAATTGGGTTACAACACTTCAAGAATATGACTTGGAAATTAAGCCAGCAAAGATTGTTAGAGGCCAAGGTTTTTGCAGGTTATTAGCAGGAGCATCCAACATTTCGGAATCAGGTGATACAGATCATATTGATGAAATCAACCAGATAAGTGTTACCGATTCTGAATCTCAATATGTAGATTTAATATTTTATTTGAAAAATGGACATGCACCTCCGAATCTCTCTTACAAAAACAAAAGGGCTATTAGATTAAAGTCAAAAAACTTCCTTATCATTGATGATCTGCTTTTTAGGAAAAACTATGATTTCGTTTTATTAAGATGCCTGGAGAAACCTGAAGCACAAAAGGTCTTGCAGGAATTATACGATGGACCAGTTGGAGGACATTTTGGAGCTGACACAACAGCTCATAAAATCATCCATGCTGGATATTACTGGCCCACCTTATTCAGAGATACCCATGAGTATGTAAGGAAATGCGAATTTGTCAAGTCTCCAGTGGAAGACAAAGGAAACCAGCTTTTCCTTTGCAACCAGTTAATATCGATCAACCGTTTGAACAATGGGGACTATACATCATTGGAGAAATAACTCCACAATCCTCCAAACAACACAAGTATATCCTTACTGCTACTGATTACTTTACCAAGTGGGTTGAAGAAATTCCATTAAAGACAACAAACTTTGAAGGAATTATAGAATTCATATACCAATTCATCATTACCAGGTTTGGTGTCCCTAATGCTCTTGTTTTTTATAATGCATCTTATTTTTCTAGAAATGCCATGTTTGAGTTTTCTATCAAAAGAGGATTTAAATTAAAATATTCTGCAAACTACTATCCCCAGGGTAATGGTCTGGCAGAATCTACCAATAAAAATCTACTCAAAATCATTAAGTGAACTATCGAACAAAATCATAAAAACTGGCACAAATCTTTAGTATTCGCACTATGGGCTGATAGAATAACACAGAAGGCCTCTATAGGTACTTCCCCATTCAACCTTATCTACGGGAAAGAAGCAGTACTACCGACCAATTTAGCACTTCCTTCTCTAGCCCTAGTTCAGTTTATTGAAGAAAGACCCTCTTCTTCTATCCAACTCAGACATGATCAGATTTTAAAATTAGAAGAAGAAAAACAGAAGGCCAAAATTACCCATGATAAACAATAGCAGATAATCAAGTTATCATTTGATTCAGCTTCGTCTAGTTCTAAACAGTTGCAGGTTGGTGATCTTGTTCTAAAATGGGACAAAGCACATGAGGCTAAGGGTAAACACACCAAATTCCAAAAGATGTGGCTTGGACCATTTCAGATCAGTGAGAAGGTAGGCCATTCGACATTCATATTACAAGATCTATCAGGAAAGAAGGGCACTCTTCCTGTTAATGGCCTCATCTTAAAGAAATTCTTCAATTGAGGAGGTAACCCCTTCTCTTTTAAATTCAGTAGGATTAGCAATATTTAGGATCATTAGGAAATAAGGTTGTAAAATAGCTTCTATTGGCCTTTGCTGTATTAAAATGTTGCTCAGAAGAAGTATTTTTAATATTTACTTTTGTAAAATAGACATCTTAAACAAGAGGAACAATTTCTAGGAAATTAGGTATATTAACATTCTTAAAACCCCATTCTGGTTTTGTGAAAATCCTCTCAAGATTTAGAACTACTGTAAATCATTTTAATGTTTTCAAACTAGCCACAAAAAGGGTTATCTATATCAAAACAGAGACTGATTCAATCTTAGCATCCTCAACTCTTACCTTGTCATTCATCTTCTCTTAAGGAGAAAATTGTTCATCCCATTCATCCAAGTGTATGATTACTCAGAGTGTAATTCTAAAATATCTGATATAAAGATAAGGGGTCTTATTACAAGCCTGCTTACTATGATCATTTGGAAATAGTCTAACCGACATTACCAACACTGCATACCAAAATAGGGTAATGGCTTATAAGCATAAGACAAGGGGTCTCATCACGAGCCAACTTGTTCAATTAGATTACAACCAGTGAATGGCATTGTCAAATCAGCTGGCAACCAAATGAGGACAATGGCTTTTTTTCTTACAAAAAAATAGAAAAGAAAAGAAATACAAAATATGAAAACATGTTTTGAATTCATTCTTTTAATCATACTCTGAGATGGAAGGGATCGTGAACAATCAAATGGTTAAAAGGTATCCTTGTCGAAACTATGAACGTTTGCTAGCAGTAGAGGCTCTACCTGTGACAAAGGAGTCAACTAAAATGGCTAAGTTGGAAAGGTGTTTTGTTTTATCATTATCAACCAATAAAGGCCAATTTGAAACTTAGAATGTATTTAGTTTTAACAAGAGAAAGAATTAGCAAAAACATGTCTTTATTATATTCAGAATGTGTGTATACTTAGTTATATTAGATCTTTCCTTTTGATAAGGTATCTATGTAAAGAAAGTTAAAAAATTTCAATAAATTTTTCAGAGATAACTGTTTCTTCCAGCGAATCGCCAATTGTTGTGCTATACAATAACCCCCAATTTCAAAAAATCTTACTTTAGAAAATTATAATTTGAAATGGGTCCCTTTTAGATTAAATTGGTATTAATCCATCACTCTTCTAAAGGTTCAGAAATAATCAAAACATTTTAAAACCCTTTGAAATAATCGGTCTTTAAAATAAAATGAATAATTCTTTATTATTACGATAAAACGATCGCGATATCGCATATCGCAATAACAAAGGATACATAACCATGACCCATTGATTTTCCCCAATGCGATAAAGCCAAATAGTCGATGGATATCGAGAAAACAAATAATAAAAGGCCCCTCCCCTTTGCTCCGATGTGATATCGCAATCGGCGATCGGGGAATGCGACGCGAACAAAACAAACCCTCCTCATTCAAACTCTCGATGTGAGTCTAGCGATATTGCTATCAGCAATCGGGGATTCCATAAGACTCAAAGGAAATTACCCAAGCCTTCCTCCGATTGCTGATTGCGATGAGCCCAAAGCGTGATTTTCGAAAAGGATCAATATGATTTCACCATATTATATATTAATTATCATTGAAAACCTTTTCTCTTCCCGATAGAAATTCGCTCGCATCCAACCGCTAAAAAATCAAATCCACGCTTAAACCATTATTCGGCAAATAAAGGATATAACAAGCAATTAAATGATTGACAGGTTTTAATGGCCAATTAATGAGTAGTCATGCCTAAATCCTTTCAGAGATTACATCCGTGGGAGCCTTATGATAAATCGTCCATTTCCCATTGATTAACACAATTTCTTCATATTTGGTTTTAGCTATCTATTCTCTGCATTACGTCTACCTTTCTCTTGCACAAAGTTTTTCCGCAGTAACGATGGGAAAGAAATCGAAGAAGTTTGGAATGCCTTCGGCTCCTACAGTAACAGGACAACATGCCACCGATCCAGGCCCAAGCAAGAAGGGATTAATCTCAGATACCACATGTCTCGGTCTTGGCAACACTACTTGGCAAAGTATTTACAACTTGGTAGAAGTCGAAGACCCTCAGTAAACATCGGTACAAGCTTCAGCAGGTTCAAGCCGGAAATCTGATGCCACTTTGAAAGATTTGGCTGATTCCTACCTGCATAGGATAGTAGCTCGAGAACAAATTCTTCCGTATACGGATGTGGTGAGATGGGCAATTGAGGCAATTCCAATTACAGACAGAACATTCTGCACTGTCGATGGAAGAATATTTGGTTCATTTCAGCCCAACGATTTCAGACAAATGTACCACTTGCCCAAGCCAGAGAAGAAATACCATAAAGCATTTCTGGAAAAGTTTCGAGATGAGAATGAGACTGAGTCAGCATCCATACGAGAATGGAGACAGAACCCGGTGAAACACAAACATGAGTCTTCGGGTAAGTACTCCGTCGACTCCTTATGCTCTCCTTATTGTTATGCTGGAGTCATGATGTGTCGATTATGGGGATTGCATGATTCTTCCAAGTTTTCCATAGAAATGGTTCCTTTAATGGAAGCAGCATGTAATAGTGAGATAATGGATTGGGGGACTATATTATCAGATAAATTGGCTACGGCTATTCCTGAGTTCAGAAACAAATCCCGTGTTACTGATAGGTTCATCCCTCCATTTTATTTTAGTGCCTATATTCTGGATACCCTTTGTTTCAATTATGAGTTTCCTATATTAGGATGGAGATGGACTCCCCAGGACCCTATGCCTATTCATGTCTACCACCAGAAATTATGGAAAGCTCATTACAAACACCATTTATACCAAGTTTGCAATGGATTTATGCTACCTCTTTACTATGCAATTTTTGATAAACCTGCCCCTAAGATCTCCTCTCAGGCTGAGATTGACTTGACAGCCCTAGGAACCTGGTTCGGAGAAGAAAAATTCACCTATGTAAGAATTTTCGGCAGTCAAGCCAGACCTCATGTCATCCCCTTCTACATACCAGACAAGCTATTAGCTCGCGAAATAGCATATCAGCTTACAACTACGTCAGCCACGAAAACTCTCAGGAATTCAAAGAAGCAAGTTTGGCCTCCTTTTCCTCTTAGGTGTGGCGTCTATACTCTGCATGATTATAAACATGCAGAGAAAGAGGCAGAGAAAATAAACGTCCTAACTCTCGCCACTGTGCCTAATAGACGTTTTGACCCGAAGAAAGTCATCTACAATGCCCTGGATCAAGCCAAGCTCACTAAATTCGAGCACAAGGAAGATGAGTTTGATGACCTGCTCTCCTCCGCCGAGTCAATATTCAAGTTACAATAGCTAGCCAGGATGAGATATCGCGACGACGGGTTGGTAGAATTCAACAAACTTAGAGAATAGAGGTTGCAAACTCTGCCTCTAGATTTGTTATCTACTACCCCGACAATTCAGTCAAGCGAGCCTGAGCAGCAACTTACTAATGAACCTCCTGCTACATCCGTAATCTATGAATAAGTTTAGAGAAGAGAGCAGGAGGAACTCCGAAGAATAGAACAGGAAGAGGCATAGAGAAAAGAACAAGAAGAGGCAGAAAAGAAGCAACAAGAGAGAATAAGGGAAGAAGAACAAAAAAGGCAGCAGGAGCAGAGCAACAAAGAAATAAATGTGGATACTCAAGTGGATCCAAGAATGTTTGAAAAATGGCAACAGTTCAATACAATTATAGGCAATCTTGAGACCTCAACGGACGCCGAAACATCCAAAGCTGCCGATACACAAAATACAGCATCACAGGAGGTTCCAAACAAAGGAACCAGCGGTCCACCCTCAAGTACAGTAGTAGAAATAATTCCAAAGAACCCCTCTAATCAAATTGTTTTGCAAGTAGAGGACATTCCTCCACTAGATGTTTTCTATAGCCCGAAACACAGGGCTGTGATAAAATGACAGCAGAAGAGAAGAAGGATTGATCAACCTTCTCTGTTCCCTGAACAAACAATAACATCAAATGTGGTATGGAGAGAAGAATTTGACCCCTCCAATGACCTAACCAACTTATCTCAGTATGCCGGTGCCTATTCGGCAGCCACCATGGATAAGGCATCGAAGGTAAGCAATTTGTTGAAGGAAAAGGATCAAGCGATCGCTTCATTACAAGCGCAGCTATCGGAAGAGAAACAGAAGTCAGAATAGCTACAACAACAACTGTCCTCACAGCAACAATTAAACAACCAGCTAATAAAACAGTTGCATGAAGAGAAGCAGAGGATTGATTCGAGAGCAATTCAGAAACATAAAGAACTATCTGAGGCATTATCAAAGTTGAAGGCGATGAATGAACAGATGGCAAAGAGAAAAGATGAGAAAATTTCTCAATTATCAGCTCAGGTAGAAAGGTTCAAGAGTCTTCCCCAGCCTGCTGAGTTCATAGCAGAGGCAATGCAAATTAACAAGGCATTAATAACGCAAATAAGATTGTTATGTCATGAAATCGCCCAAGTTGAACCTTTATGCGACATAACATCATCCATAATAGATAAGTCAGTGGATGCCAGGTAGGATTTAGAGCAAGCCGAAGACACTTTGATAGATTTTCTTACATGGCAGGACTCCAATGAGAAAAAGGCAACAAACTTGCCCAAAATCTTAGAATCCCATAAGGAAATCTTACTCACAGAATGGCAGTCCCAATTAATGAAAGCAGAGAGAGTTTTTTCTCGATGCAAGTTATCTACGAGCAATTTAATTGACTTGATCAATAACACTCTCTATTTATCTAACATGATTTCTCAATGTACACCAGGTAAACTATTATCGGCCAAGACATTGGAGCAGTCATGTAACCAAGAGCTTGGAAAAAATGGGAGATTGATCTCAGGGATTAAAAGTTTAACTTGGGACACCTATTGGTTGTTCCTAGTTAAACCATATAGTCAGAGAGCCGCCCTCAAATGCCTAACGGATGCAATCGGGTGTATCATTCCCGAGATACATGATGCCACCTATGCTGCTCAAATCAATTCTCGACTCAGCCGCCCTCAAGAAGTGGAGCCAATGCTGGCAATATGCCAACTCAGGAAAAAGGGCAAACAACCAGAAGAATGAATCATCGCTGCTAATTTCCAGATCACTGTGGGGAAGATATTTTAAGATCGAGTTATACCAATTTAGTATCATTTTAATTTTGTAGTTTGTTAGCTTAGTTTTGTATTTATAGACCCTTTCATGCATTTAGAAAGGGTCGTAAGTTTTTGTATATGACTTAAGCCTGAAGTTGCACTATCGTACTTCAGGCATATTCTTTTATGAAGATTGGACCAATCTTTCCAAATTTTGACAATGAAGCTTTGATATGAATGTGCACTATTGCCTTTATTTTAAAGTATTTCTGAATCGAAAGAAGGAATTCAAATTGCGATTCGCGTAGGGAATAATTCGCAGCTCATATGGTACTATTATCTATGTCAGAATTTATTCCTTTTATGTGAATTGTTGTTTGGTCATTTATGCTATTATTGAATATGTGAATGTGTTTCAACAGTAAACTTTATGCTTTCCACTATTGGATGTTTACAGTTTGCTATTCTTTCAATCATGTATGTATCAGTAATATAAAAGAGAAGTGTAATATTGTTTTATCAATTACTTCGTTCAACTATTTGAACGAAGTAATTATCATTTAAATGAATATCTTTGTTTATTGCATAGTGTCATCTATATGCCTATCAGTAAACATAGATAATTCAACGTTACACTTAAAGAATAGAAGCTTCCCAGGATAAAATAGTCATTTATGTTTTCGTTCATAGAATAAGTCCTCCATTTATTATCACTTATTTGAAAACCAATCATTCATTCACCCCCTTTTATTCACTATTGGGAAAGTGGTCCCATTATATCCAGTCGGAGCCACCATCCCAAACGGAAAAGGAGCTGTATTAAGGTCCGGACCGGGTGGTTATCCCCCGATGTTGATGTAACGATTCTCGGGGCATCAACAGGTGGGAGGGCACGTCTCCAAGGAACCCAAGCCGAATGTTCTATGCTGAAACTGATGAATGTGAAGCAGGTGCCTACTAAAGCGGGGTGGGAAGGCACATCTCCAAAGGGAACCTGCTCCAAATGTTGCTCAAGAATTAAAATGGACATAAATCAGTCAATATAACTCAGAATATTTATTATAACCTATTTTTCGAAACAGAAGGACCATTTTGCATCTTCCCATGCGTTGGAAATCCTTATATGGACACTCTAAAATTTCATATTCGCGCTGCAACTTTTCCGCCATCACAAAAGTTCTAAAAAAGTAGCTGATTTTAAATCAGCGATATCTCCCACATCCGAACTCTGATTCGACTCATTTCTTTTTTGAAATGGAGAAAGTTTTCGAGAGGAGATCAGATCTACAATCACTTTTCTAAAATTCTACACCAAAATTGCAAAAGAATGATGGGAGATCCGCCATCCACAAATTGTCATCATAAATATTTCTACAACATAGTTGATTTTAAATCAGTGATATCTCCCTCATTCAGACTCTAATTCGGCCAATTTTTCTTTTGAATTTGGGTATTTTTTTGCAAGGAATCCAGATCTGTTGTTTGTTTTTGTAAATTTTTCACCAAAAATTTCAGATTTGATCTGCAAACTCGCCGCCCAAAAACATTCCTGCAAAAAAACAAAAAATAAAAATTCATCCCGCTTGGGCCAAGAAAATGCTTTGTGGAGGACGTAGCACATGCCTCAATTTTGTAAAATTGTTGAAATTTTGAAACTGAAATATGCATAAACCTTCACCCATGGAATCATAACCTGCTTGTACCATGATCCAATCTGGGGGGGGGGGGGGGCCAAATCAAAATATTGAATTATTTGGAAGAAGCCCCCAAGATTTGAAAAATTGAAATGCCAAAAGAAAAAGAGGAGAATGGTCAATAAAAAAAACCAAAAATAATTTTTTTATTAAAACCGAGAATAACTATAAAAGCTACGTTGTGGCGGAAAAACTCTCATTTTACGAAATGTGACTTGTTACTTATAGTCTTTTTCAGTTACAATACCATGGGTGGATGTCACAATACCACGGGTCAATTCCATGGGTGAATGAATACCATAGGTGTATGTCACAATACCATGGGAATATACCATGTGTGAATGAATACCATGGGTGGATGTCACTTACAATACCATGGGTAAATCCCATGCATGGAGGAATACCATGGGTTGATGCCATTTTCTATTCGGATCAGCCATAGTGTAAAGACCAGAGAGAGGCCTCTCTGGATTGAAGAGGCTAGCCTTCAATCTACAAGTTGGAGTGAAATGGTTACCTTAGAAAATTCTCTCCTATAGCCAAGAGAAACTTTCTAAGTGCTAACAAGTGGTTTTGGGTATGGGAATCTTTCTCAATTATTTGGTCAATAGGGGAGCATGCCCTTCCCTACTGGCAATACCTTGCCAATTTTTTCTCTTTTGGCTAGTTCTTGGAACCCTTACCAAGGGTTATCCCCTTCATATAATGTTCCACTTGGAGGAAATTTTCCAATGGCTAGTAATCCTGTAGTAAGGGTAGGTTACCCTCTTTATACCCTTGGACAAAAAGGTTTTACTTATAGTTCAAGTTCTTCTATGAGTAATCCTTGGCAGCCTATTGTCTCTCAAAATCTAGGATATTCTTTTCCAAACTTTGGGAATTCCACTCCTGGAGCTTGGAATGCAATAGCCTCACCATGCTTACCATTCCTGGAAACTCTCAATTTGCCAGATATTTTAAAATTAACTAATGATCCAAATTGTTACAACTTGGCTTGGCCCCTGGTCGTTACCAAACTTCCATCATACATCTCAAAGTTTGAAGGTAATTCTGGTGAAGATCCAACAGACCATGTAACCACTTTCCATTTATGGTGCTCATCAAAATCCTTGATTGAAGATTCAATTAGGTTGAGACTCTTTCAATGCACCTTAACTAGAAATACGATAAAATGGTATATTGAATTAAAGCATAGGTCATTTTCTACGTTTGGTGAGTTGGATACAATGTTTCTTAACCACTTTCAGTTGCTTGTTTGTTATGATGTCGGAACTAAACGTCTGGCCAATTTTGAGCAAGACAAGGCCACCCATATTTCTGACCACATTCAATAGTGGCACAGAAGGAACATATTGATCGAGGATTATACCCTAATGAATTTCTATTTGATTGGTTTCTGAAATCTTTATGGTCTGAAATGTCTAAGGATGTGTCGCTTTCAGGAGTGTTCATAGAAGAACAGGCTATCGTTAGATCCTAGAAATTAGAGATGATTTATTCCCAGTTTGGAGTCATCTACAAAATACTTCTTGATGCTCCTCTATCTAAAATTTATCTCACCAAACTGAAACCTTGCCCCCATGTCGACGAATTTGTGGGATCGCTTGATGCTAATATGACTAGTTTGTTAGTGGATCAATTACAACAATTTGTATTACAAGCTACTTCTGTGACACAAACTATGCCATCAGTGTCTCCTCCTTCTCAACCGTCAACAATTAATGTTGTTCAGTGCTTGAATTCCAAAGGAAATCAACAATCTAAAGGGAAGAAGAAAGGATGTGGGAAAAAGAAAGATAAGGAAGGGAAGGGGGATGAAAATAAACCTAGTGAGTACACTAGTGAGGGAAAGGAGTCTAAAAAGAAAGTTAAATTCTCAGGCAATATATGCAGTGGGGATCATCTTACTCATCTTTGCTCCAAGGTTCAAGATGCTCAACGCTTGTTAGCCCAATAAGGCTCTTCTAGTTATGAGGTTGTGGTTACTAACCCTTTCCCCAAGGGAAGTAATTATTTGCTGGCACAAATGCTAATTCTGAAACCCCTTAGAGGGGCAACCAAGAAGGGGAATCTGAATCAAATATGTATATGGTTAAGTCTCATTTCGAAATTTCAACAAGAGCTTATGATTAGGGAGAACCATAATATTTTAAGGCTACAAGTACTTAAGATACTGAAGAACCTCTTTATATAGAGAGGCTCACAGTTGAACCTATACCTCGGATGCTGAAAGTGATATGAATTCTCTCAACTACTAGAAGTAACCAATATCTTTTACTTTTGTGATGTTAGCAGAATTGCATGTGAAAGTGTATGAAAAACCACATGTGCATACTTTAAAGAAGAGGAAACTTAATAACAACCATCAAATCAAAGAACACACACAAGTTGATAACGAAGTTCACGCAATGCGGGTTACGTCTTCGTGCCCAATGTCAAGAATGGCGAGGTCACTTCAATAATTTTTGCAAGATGATGGTGAGTACATGATTTATTTTTTATCATTACAAGGATAAACTTCCTCAACTAGAGTGGCATGTCACTCCATGAGACATTCTCCTATAGCAACTCTCACTTATATGGGCCCTCCTTTAGCATGACAATATATCAAATTATCACATGAAGTGGTATACAAGTATCCTCCAACAAAATCGTAAACAAGGATCTCAACATCAAATTCATCATCTCAGTGAATCAAAACAAAGACATGACATCACTATATCATATACTTTCACTTCCAAGGGTAGCCTGAAAATGAAAAACTATTTTGAACAAATGGACTACACCATTGAATTAGTGGCGCGAAATTGTGTCAAATAACTATAAAATCAACCACTTTCTAACACTGTCAAAATCTAGACCCTCAAGAATCTCAAAGATTCCCCAAAGATTTATTCTGGTTGGTTGACTAGTATTTTGTTGCTCATATGACAGATCTGACTTCACCTCTGTGCTCCTTACGAAAAACTGAGTAAAATGAGTATAGAGTTAGCCTGGTTTTGAAATTGTCAAAATTTGGCCCTTAGGGAATCTTTTAAATTCCTTAAGATTCCACAAAGATTCCTCTCTGCAAGTTGAATGAATATATGTTGCACAGATGACAAGTTTGACTTCACCACTACGGTCCTTATGAAAAATGAGTAAAATGAGTATAAAGTCAACCAGGTTCTGAAACTGTCAAAATTTTTCCCTTAGGGAATCTTTTAGATTCCTCATGATTCCATAAAGATTCCTCTTCGCAAGTTGATTGAAGATCTGCTGCTCATGAAAAATATAACTTCACTGCTACGCTCCTTGCAAAAAAATGAGTAAAATGAGTGTAAAGTTGGCCTGGTTCTGAAACTGCCAAAATTTGGCCCTTAGGGAATATTTTAGATTCCTCATGATTCCACAAATATCCCTCTCTGCAAGTTAACTGAATATCTGTTGCCCAGATGAAAAATATGACTTCACTACTGCACTCCTTACAGAAAATTGATTAAAATGAGTATAAAGTCAGATTGGTTCTGAGACTGTCCAAATTTGGCCCTTAGGCAATCTTTTAAATTCCTTACATATTCCCCATGTGTCAGGGTTCCACTCCTCAGTTTCTATGTCCACTCAAGGTTCCACCTTTGTATTGGGTTTTGTGCCCCTGTTCCCTTTTGGCAAAAATGAGTTTAAATAAAAAAAACTTGGTGTTAATTTTTAAGCATGCATTCTTGGCAGAATGGTTGGTAGTTTTAATTTGTTGGGTCGTTGGCCATTTTTTTTTTTTTTTTTTAAATGGACAAAATTCGTTGCTCGAAATTTTGGGACCGCCGGAAAAATTAAGTAGGCGACAAATTTTCCATTTCCAGCCACAAGAAACCGTCGCTGCAAAGTGCCAAATTGTTGTCTCGTTAATTTCTGCCAAATTTAGTTACTCCGTCAGATTTAGTCGGGCTTCCATAGTTAGTTGGTGCTCCCTTAACTTTTGCCAAGGGGTCTAGTTGACCAAAACTTTGACTGGTCATAGAATTTGCATAGAATGTCAGATTGAGGTGTCGTTTGCATCGTTAGAAATCTTGTGATAAGCTCTTAGATCTGACCCCAGTTTCATGGCAATCCAATAAATTTGATTTTTGAGTCTTTCTTGAGCCCTCTTTGATCACTTAGTGTTTCAGGAGCCACCTGGATCAGAAAGGCTCGTCAAAATGATCGACTGTGCAAGTGAGGTCTTTGACCCAGGAGGAGGAGATTAATTTCTAAGTTGAGTTGTGATGGTCTAGATATGGCCCAGTGTTAGACCACAACTCACACTAACCTTGAAAGGACAAAAGTTCAATAGCAGTGTGAGCCAGTGGAGGTTATATAGATTCAGATGGATTCTAGCTTTACAGGGAGTATTCCTTATGATATTTGGATCTTTAGCTTCTCACAATATTGAGGCAGATACATTATCGAGATGAGTGTTGTTAATTCTACAAGGTATGTTGCAGTGGTGAACACTAGAGATTGGGATAATGTGGCCATTGATGACGAGATACTTCAAAGTGGTGGAAGTACCTCCTTCTATAAGAGGGAGTGTTAATTTGTGTAGCTTGGGAGGTAATCTCACAACCCCTAGGGTACTAGGTTTGTGAGAAGTTGACCCACAAAAGAACTTTGTGAGAAATGTACCTAAGTAGTGGGTTTTGTACCCAAAATTGTGAGCACAAGACCAAGTGGTGAAAATGATATTTTATTCATTAACAACATGTGGGTACCTTTTATAGGCTAGGGGAACCTAAGGCTTGAATTATGTTGTAAAAGAACCAACGAAAGAATTTTATCTCTTATGTTAAGTGGGTTTTGGCGAGACATATCAAGACGACTTGTGCTAAAGGTCACAACCCTTTGAGAGAAAAGACACCACCATAGAAACCTATAAGAAGAGATGATGATGAGTTCATTGGAGGTCATTTCAAGCACATCTCTCATGTGAATCTACCCATGAAAGAAGTGTTCATACCCCATTCATTTGTAGAATCTAAAAAAGGATGAAGTGGAGCATTGATGGTTTATCTCAACTCTGCATTGAAGGTTGAGTTTATGCTCAGGTATGAAGATGTGCTAGTATGAGTTCTTTCTGCCTTGTGTCGGTCTATTATATGCATGATTTGGAGGTATACTTTTATGCTCCATGCCTAGTTTAGGATTACTTCTATGCATGATCGGTCATCCAATTTTTTCCCTTAAAGTCTTCCCTAAAGTCTGCGCTAAATTTTTGTTGTAACTTGCTCAATATCTATGGATAAAAGGAAGGGACAAGACCCTAATATGTTGGTATATCTATGCAAGAAAGGCCACAAATATTGAGTAGATTTGCTTGGGTATGTTTTCAAGATAACATATCCAAGAGGGAGAAAAATCTCGAACATAAGAGTATGAGTTATAAGGGAAGATAAGGGTTGTCATGAAGTGAAGTAAAGGCTAGATTCATGGAGGAGAATGTTGGATGTGGAGACAAATTACAGTTTTGTGGGCTTCATATGGGCTCCCTAGTTCAATCCTCTTTATTGGTGTAAAGCGGTTGTGAGTGGGTTGGTTGAGTGCCCTAAGTCTATCATCTTCGAAGGAGAAAAGACGACTATGTGTGAGTTGTTGGTGATGCCCTAGTTTGCTGAGTGTAAGTGGGCATATCATTGATAAGTGGGAAGATTTTTGAAAGCCCTAAGTACATTTAACATAGGAGGTTATTGAGTGTTGTGTGGGAAGTTGACAAGAAGCCCTAAGTTTTGTCATCCTAGGAGAAACAATGACACAATTAGTGGGAAGATCCTTGAAGCTCTAGTTCAGTGATTTGTGTGTGACAAATCAATGATAAGAAGGTTGTGTATGAAGACCCTAAGAGTAGTGATGTTAGATCAACCTTGTCATTGCTAGAGGGAACTTTGGTGGAGACATAAGATTAGTCATCATGTAGTAGCAAGAGTGGCTGATAGAGGTAGTTATTCCAGCTGAATATGCAAGCATTCTGAAGTGTATCTTGTTCAAGGCATATTGGTGATCATAACTTATTGATTATAAGCCCTAGTTGTTCTTGTATCAGGGCTAATTGTAAGGGCCATGATCCCTGTCACAGGAGCCCTATGCTTGTTGTATTAAAGTTTTTAATATAACCAATTTTGGTTTAAAAATTGTCTAGTGTACTACATTGATTTACTGTTGTAAGTTTTCCGTTGTGCAAAGTGATAATTTTGTTTTATTTCAGTGTGGTTATGATCAAGATTTTAGACATAGACCTATAGATGAAGTGTCATGGAAAAATAAACAAACATGCACCAAATCAACCTTCTCTCTGCTAGTATCGAACTTAGGGTGACACCTCCTCAAAATTGTTTGGGTAGAATCAATGCTCCAATTTTTACTAAGAACCTAGCTCACCGCTTATATAAATTTGAACATGAACCATCCATGTGTGAGTATACTCACTTTTGGACGTTCGCCCACGACTCCTCCCCATTCTTTTTTCTGCCCATTTCCATAAGTGGTCTTGAGATAAAATCATTCCATGGGTTCTTCCCACCACCACCCTTTCAATCGTAGCCATGAGCTCATCCAACAACACGTCCTCACTCAAAACTAGATTCTTATTTGCCTCCCTCATTTCAGATGATTTTCCTTTCTTTCTTTTCTTGCTTGGATTAGGAAAGTCTCCACCAAATACAAACTCCCCTAGGATTTTATCCCCTTCCCTAATGGGAGTTTCATTGGCCACTCCATTCTTAATCCCTTCTTTTTGGCTAGGGTTAGCGTCCTTATCACCCCTACCAGAGTCGGGGGGAGGGGGGAGAAAATCCAGTCCCTGCAAAAGGCACTTAGGCTACAGAGAAAACCCTAGAATCATTCCCTTTACCTTGATCATCCATCAATAGATATAAAACAGAAAAGGATGGGATATCTACCTGTGCTTTGGGAATTTAGGAGAAAGGGTTGAACAAACTGTGAGATTTTAAGTCTAAAATCTAAGTATCTGATCAAGGTTCGAAGCTTTCCAATCCCTCATTTACCAAACACTCATTCCATTGAAATTTCTAAACGTTTGTCGCTTGTTGCACCACCAGAACCTCCCTTTGCTCAAAACCTAGGAAACAAGTATTCGCTGCCTCTTGTCAAACCTCAATCTGAGGTTTTTGCTCTGTCAAATCACTTTCAACCACCTTGCCATATGGATGCCATAGACCTGCTTCACTTGTCTATGGTCCCCAAGTCGAGAAGATTCCTCCAAGTAATTGACCATGTCATCCAACTAGTTGTTGCCCACATTCGACGCAACCTCCATAGACGGCTTTGAAAACCGCTAAACTAATCCTCGCTTTAGACTGTAGACTGCACGAAACACGCAAGTCACAGTGCCCTATGAAAAACTGCAGGGCCATCTTCGACCTCCAAAAAACCACAAAGTTCCCTCACTTGACTTTATCAAAATAGCCTCTCATAATAATCATAACTTAAATGTAATATTGCTTAGAGTACAATGATGTGTGGTTTGACGGTAAGTCTACTTGGGCGAAGCCTGGGAGACCGTAGTTCAAATCTCATTGAGTACACTGGCCTGATGTGGTGGATGCTCGAGAAGTAGATTCCCCACCGCCGCCTTGGCGACACGAGAGTCTCGCTTTGCTAAAACCATAGGATCTTAGTATATCGACTTGCAGGTAGTTGGATGTACTCTTGGTGTTATAGTGGCAGCTACGAGGATTGATCTTCGGTCTCCCATAAATTAGGACTGGCAGTTACTCATTCACCATGTGAT
>APFE030190865.1:179810-190963 GCA_000404065.3 Pinus taeda
TTTTATGGTGGTGAAATACTCTGTTCTCAGCTATTTTTTTAAAAGGGTCCTCTGTGCAAAAAGATCCCGGAGCAAAGGAAACAGAGCATTGGCTCTGTGGTGTTTGTTTGTCTGGTTTTGGTATTTTCCCATTGCAAAAATACCCAACATAAATAGAATATCCCAAGAGCTAGCTACAAGCATATCTGCATAACTTTCCCTATTGTCTTTGAAGGTCTCACATTCTAAAATGTAATGTTTTTCTTATTCCACTTTTCCGAAAGAACAAAAAATGCATACTCTTTCTTCCCACACTTCCTTTGGTATTTTCGAGTACCCTATTTCACAATGGAGTTGATGAGAATTAGTCCTTAACTGAGTAATAAGAAACTTGGCTCTCCAACAGATATTGACTTCTATGTATGCTTTTGGTTGATGACTATGAGTGGGATTAAACACTTCAATATATTAATTTTCCTTTCTTCCTAGCTCCTTATCCCAAGTTTGGTTGTGGAACTTTTCCATAACAAAAGCTTTTATCTCTTTGTTGTTTATGTAACACGCGTTCAAGCAAATACCCCGTTTACTAAACCATTTGTTATTTTGCGGCGTCCACGTTTCTTTTCTATTGCACAATCTATCATGAAAGACAACCTTAGGCCATCTACCCTCTTCTATTTGCTCAATTTTTTTAAAATGCCTTATTACTCGCACCATAGCAATTGCTTCAATAGGAGCAGTTCCTATTTCACTTAACAAGATAGCATAAGGAACTGCACTTTTAATCTTAAATTTGTTTGTAATCAAACACTTCTGAATTTTCTCATTTTGTCTCCACTACATGTCGGATGTACTGTTGGTCCATAGTTCACAACCATAGAGAATCATTAGAATCACTAGAAGCCCAAAAAGAGTTTGAGTGGTTTTCCAGTCCCATAACTCTGCCTCTCTACTCCTATTTTTAAAAGCATAAAATGTTTTCCAACCCCCTAAAGTTCTTTTCTTTCTACAACCATTCCAGCTTAGATTTTTGTTGAAGTGAATTCCAAGGTATTTGTAATCATCAACTTCTTCCAGAATGTTGCCTTCAAAATAGAACTTATGCCGGTTATGTTTTCTTTTCTTAGAGAAAACCATTACTTTCGTTTTGCTGATATTGACTTGCATCCCCACACTTCTACAAAAATGCTCAAGGGATAGTAAGTTCTCTTGCAAGCCAAGAGCCAATTTAGCGATCAAAATAAGGTTATCTGCATACAAAAGAAGCCTTATAACAAACTTTCCCAAATAGATACCATCACCCCCTTCCAAATTTAACCACTCCTCAAGTTTGTCGATATATAAACCAAAAAGGGTAGGAGACAGTGGGCAACCTTGCTTGACTCCGATATTGCTTCTAAAACTTTCATAAATGCCTGTTGAAGTTCTAATTTTGACTTTCACCTCTTCATACAGCCTATGCACAACTACTCTCAAATGTTTAGGAACCCCAAGTTCCTCCATTCTGTGCTAAAGGTTATCCCTAGGAACTGAGTCAAACATTTTTTTGAAATCAACAAAGCAACAAAAGACTTCTTCCTTTTTCTCCCAAACTTTTTCAATGATGTGCCTTAAAGTCATACAATGATCAACTGTGGAATGTTTATGTCTAAAACCTGCTTGCCATTTAGCACAATTATCTATTTCTTTTGCCCACTTGCTAATTTTATTTTCTAGCATGCTTCCAAATAGCTTTGCAAACAAAGGGTTTATCATGATGGTCCTATAATTGGAGGGATTATTGATGTCACCGCTCTTGAAAAGAGGTATTGCTAGACTAGTTGCCCAGTCTGTGGGGAGCCCTTGTTATATGATGTTGTTGAAGATTTTTGTAATGTGAGGTGCAAGAATCTTTGAGCCCCACTTTAGATATTCTTCTTGGAGTTCAACTAAGTCTTTTGCTTTTCCAACACCCAACTTCTTGATACCCATCTCTACCTCTTGTATCGTGAAGAGTTCAGTATCGGTGTTGACCAAGGGGGGATCGTCAACCTTGGGAACCTGCTCATAGAGTTGTCTTGCATAGTCAAACCATCTAGATGTTGTAATATTATTTCCAATTTGTATATTTTTCAGTTGGAGCTGCTTCCAAAATAATTTGGGATTATTTTTCCTAAGGAAGATTTGTTCTTCCCTCCTCGAAACCATGAAATTGATCCTTTTCTTGCTTAATAACTGCTTGTAAGCTTTGAGCTTTATGTTATCCTTGTTTGACTCTTTCCACATTCTCCTTGCCTTTTTTCATTCCTCGTCAAACCAAGCATTAACTAGAAAGAAATTTATTTCAGACTCTTAATTTTTGCTCTTTTGCACTTTGCAAGTGCACATTGAATTAAATGTGTTAAATCATGACTTTGAAGGCTATGAATTGTAATTTCTCCTTCTCGAAGAGCCTCTCTAGTGTCATTTTGAAGGTATTACAATTTTCTGGGGTCAAAAGAATTATGCCGTGTGGGAGATTTTGTTGAACATGCTAAATTTTTTACTCTAATTTTTTCTTTCCAATCCAAGAGAACTCCAAAATAGAGTACAAATTTTGACCACCATTAAAGTCTTTCTTGTATTTAGGTCATCCTATGCCTACCCAACAATGTCAATGGTTTGTGGTTGCTTTAAATGGTTTAATTTAATTGCACAATTCATTATTAATTTAAACATATTATTTATTTAAAAACGTACTATCTAACTACCTCAACATATTAATTTTTAAAATGTATAATATTTAATATTATTAAATTATTTTAAATATTAATAAATTATTTTAATTTTCATTATATTTGATGATGATGGTGGTGGTGGTGGTGGTTAACGTCTACTGAGACCAAATTTGTAAGGACCTCGGGCGCTAATGCGTTGGGCGCGCGGGCAAATGCCGAATGCAACGGGCACGTGGGTGCGACGGGCGTGCGGGTGCGATGGGCGCCCGGGCAAACGTTGGACGCACGGTGCAACAGGCGACTCGAGAAAACAACGGAGGGCACGCGATGGCAAACCAGGTGAGGCTGAACGAGCATGCACGGGTGAGCGCACACGAAGGGAGCGTGGGCAGGGCGCGCGGGTGAGCGCACACGGAGGGTGCGCGGGCAAGCGCAAACGGAGGGCGCGCAGGTGAACGCGCACGACGGGCGCGCGCTGTGGGTATGTGATGAACACACGAGCTACTTGTGACGAAAGGATAAGCAAGTATGACACTTGTGGAAATAATGCGTGAGATTTATACAACCGGTTGGAGCTGAACGATGGGTGAGGGCCGACTTCGAACATGGGTGAGCCGACCTTAAAAATGAATATTCAAAGCCACGGACAGGGGTGTGTAACCACGGTTTAGGTGGTCGGCCGGGTGAGCCACCACCCACGCTTGCACACATATATATTGGTGCGTTGTGAGCTCATTTTGACATGGACATTCAACCAAGCAACTTCGCTCAAGGTGCAGGATTGTAGTGGGCATAAAGGACAAGGTTGAGCGCACATCTCATGCGCTTAAGGCTGGTTTTGGTGCACGGTTAGAGATCACACTTGGTTGGAACAAAGGTTGGGCAGGTGTGTCGACACTTGGTGGATGTGCAGATTTGTGCCGGGTTTTGGTTAGAGCGTCTTGGTGACTTGGGCGAGTACCCACTCTAGTGCAAGATGTCCACATGTTCATTGTAAGGCAGGTTTCCATTGTTGTAAAATTTGGCTAAGTGTTGGCTTGGAGTTTTCCAAGCACACTTGAGCGTTGTACTGTTGTAAACTGATATATAATACATTGTTGGGCAGATTGTTCAGGAGTTGCCCCTCCCCTTTATATCGTGCAATTGATGTTCTTTTATATTGTTGTGGATAATGATTAAGTATGGGTGATCATTGATATAAAGGTCTAATTCATTTTACGTGGTTGCGAAAAACAAACTAAGTTATCGGTTGTGAATTAGGCGTAGTCCACATACATTCGTATTGTTAAAAAGAAGGTGTGTGGTGGTGCCGCACCTCGCCAGCACGGTTGAAAGACCGTCGTAGGCTTGGGGGCGTGACAGTTGGTATCAGAGCAAGGTTACTCGTGGAAGAAGTATGGTACTTGCAGGTGAAAGAAGTGGTTTCACACTCAAGTGAAACAAGGACTGGTTCATTATGTAGGGGCTGGATGAAAGACTGAAAGGCAATATGGTGGATACACCTATGACAGGTGAGTCTATCCATGAACCTGGGGAAGTCTTGAGGTACGAAGTGTTGGAACGAATGAGACAATGGAGTTCTAACTGGGTTGCGATGAAGGCTAAGAACATGAAGTTTCGGGAAGGCTGTTCGGAACTAAGGAGAGAACTTGAAGAACTCAAGAGCCAATGCAGAAGTATGACAGATGTTGAACTCAAGGAACTTGATAAGGAGATCCAACGAAGTGGTCTTGGTCTTCAAGAGCTCTTTGATGAAAGAGCCCGTTTAAGGAAGGAAAGTGCCAAGTTGGAAGCCGAAATCAAGCTGATTGAGGAAGAGATAAAGGGGAAGCTTCTTGGGAAGAAGATCGTTGTGATTGATCAAGAGGAGCTTGATTACATTGACAGGCTGGGGACTTACTATCGTGACAATCCAGAGGATGTACGAAAGTTGAGTTCTATGAGAGTAGTCAATGGACACTTGGTTGGTGCACTTGAGTAGAAGTCGATGACGGATAAGCTTGAGGGAGTTCAAGCTAGCCCAGGATCGGGTTTCCTTGATGAACCAAGCAAGGAGGTGAAGTACCTTAAGAAGGAAGTCAAATTGGAGCATGAGCCAATTGACTCTTCTGAGGCCGAATTCTTGAAGAAGGTTGCTGATATAAGACAAAAGACAAAGCGGACAGAAGGAGGTAATGCCTTGAAGCTGAGTTTTGTGCAGGTGACTGTGAAGGGAAAGAGATTTGCAGCTTTGGTTGATACAGGGGCTACACATAGCTTCTTGAGTAGAAAAGCAGCAAAGTCTTTTGGGAAGAAAGCAAATATGGAGAGGGAATTGAGTGCTTTCAAAGCAGTCAATTCTACCATGAAAGTTGTTATTGGTGTGATGAAGGACACTCAGATGAAAGTAGGATCATGGTTTGGAAAGTTGGACTTGAGAGTTGTGGACATGGATGATCATTCTATGGTGTTGGGGCAGGACTTCATGAGGCTTGCACAAGCTGTACCAATGGTGGACCAAGACATACTCTTGATTACAGCTGAAGGGAGAACCATGATGGTACCGATGAATAGAAGGAGTTGCTTGGGGTATAGGCCAAGGATGAATTCTATGACATTGTATCCCAAAGATCCGAATGTGAAGCATGAGGACGTAGAGCAAAGAGGACTTGGGAGTGTGACTCAAACAAAGAAGGAAGGGAAGTTGATTGACTTCATTGCAAGAGCTAGGAAGAATGAGGAAAGTGAGAAGGCAGTCTCACGAACCTTGAGACACTTGACAGAGACATCTTCTACTAATGATCTTCACAATGGGGTTGCAAAATAAGGGAGTCCTAGTACTACTTCAGAGGCAGTGGTTGATGAGGATTATGAGGGTAGAGATCCTGCTGGCATAGTGGACTTTTGCAGGTATGCTATGGGCATATATGACTTTTAGTTGACAAAGGACAAGCTCAAGGAGCTTGGGTGCACATGTGAGGAGATTGAAGCTGTGCATACATACTTGAGGACACAACATCAATCCGACACATGGGTGGATGAGAGTCAGGGAGGAAACTTCCTGGCCCTCCTTTCTCTATAGACAACCTTGGAGATAGGTTGGTGTGGAGGCCTTGGTAGGGAGGAACCACACCAAATTTACAAGGGGCCTTGAAAGGAGGCTTCTTTATGACAGATTGTAGCTTGGGTGTAGATGGCCAGATGTTGGGATGAGGTCTACATGAGTTGGACAACATGGACAACTAGTGTCATGGACATCAAGTTGGAGATATGGAGCATGAGAGTTGTGCAGGAACATTACGTGGGAGCATGAGTAGATATGTCATTCATGGACATTCTATGGGAGTATGTCGAAGCAAAGGATGTTGTGCAGATGCTGTTATGACTTATATGAGCTAGTGGAGAGGTTGTGCACTCTTCTGCAACTAAACCATGGCCTGATCATGTTGCAGGTGGGATGGAGTTTCCATGGACCTGATCATGGGAGATTCTTGATGAGTCCGAGATGTAGCAGAAGTCAAAGGAAAGGCTGATGGTGACATAAGGATGCGCATTCTTGTGGTTTGGGCGTATAGTTGGACTAGCTACCCAACTAGTTCGAGTCATGAGGGGATTGAATGTGCAGAGAGATGGAGCTATGGGGTCTACACTTGAGTAGAGACTACATGGACGAACTCACATGGATGGAGAAGGTGTTCTCTTGAGGCACTTGACTTGATGGAGAAAGGTGTTCTCTTGAGGCACTTGACACTTGATGGAGAAGTGTTCTCTTAAGAGCACTTGGAAGATTGATGAGATGTTGACACATGGTTGTGGTGTGTTAACACTTGTTGACATATCATGGGCAGTTTTGCACATGGTGGAGTTGATGCACATGATGGAGTTGACACATTGTTGTAGTGGACATGTAGCTTGATATTGGAAGGATCAGCCTTCCATGGTGGAGAGTAGCATGGAGATATTGTGGCAGGTGGTCAATGATCATGGACATTGATGACATACTTTGGTATGGACTACCTTGGTGACAATCGGTCACTTAGATGTGACATGGTGGAGATGGAGTCCTACATATGTTGCAGGGATGTTTCCCATATGTGGAGGAGTCGACATCATGGATTGATACTTGGGGATGTTGTCGAGGATGACACTGACTTCAGTTGGAGGAGGATGTAAGGACCTCAGGTGCTAATGCGTTGGGCGCATGGGCAAACGCCGAATGCGACGGGCGCGTGGGTGTGACGGGTGCGCGGGTGCAACGGGCGCTCGGGCAAACATTGGACGCATGGTGTGACGGGCGACTCGGGAAAACAACGGAGGGCGCGCGATGGCAAACCGGGCGAGGCTGAACGAGCGTGCATGGGTGCACACACACGGAGGGCGCGCGGGTGTGCGCACACGGAGGGCGCACGGGCAGGCGCACACGGAGGGCGTGCGGGTGAACGCGTACGACGGGCACACGCTACGGGTATGCGACGAACACACAAGCTACTTGTGACGAAAGGCTGAGCAAGTATGACTCTTGTGGAAATAATGCGTGAGATTTATACAAGCGGTTGGAGCTGAACGATGGGTGAGGGACGACTTCGAAAATGGGTGAGCCAACCTTAAAAATGAACGTTCAAAGCCACAGACAGGGGTGTGTAACCACGGTTTAGGTCGTCGACCGGGTGAGCCACCACCCACGCTTGCACGCATATATATTGGTGCGTTGTGAGCTCATTTCTACATGGACATTCGACCAAGCAACTTCGCTCAAGGTGCAGGATTGTAGTGCGCATAAAGGACAAGGTTGAGTGCACATCTCATGCGCTTAAGGCTGGTTTTGGTGCACGGTTAGAGATCGCACTTGGTTGGAACGAAGGTTGGGCAGGTGTGTCGACACTTGGTGGATGTGCATATTTGTGCCGGGTTTTGGTTAGAGCGTCTTGGTGACTCGGGCGAGTACCCACTCTAGTGCAAGACGTGCACATGTTCATTGTAAGGCAGGTTGCCATTGTTGTAAAATTTGGCTAAGTGTTGGCTTGGAGTTTGCCAAGCACACTTGGGCATTGTACTGTTGTAAATTGATATATAATACATTGTTGGGTAGACTGTTCGGGAGTTGCCCCTCCCCTTTATATCGTGCAATTGATGTTCTTTTATATTGTTGTGGATAATGATTAAGTATGGGTGATCATTGATATAAAGGTCTAATGCATTTTACTTGGTTGCGAAAAACAAACTAACTTATCCGTTGTGAATTAGGCGTAGTCCACATACATTAGTATTGTTAAAAAGAAGGTGTGTGGTGGTGCCGCACCTCGCTGGCACGGTTGAAAGACCACCGTAGGCTTGGGAGCGTGACAAAATTGGTCTATTGGACCTATAATTTTCTTAGTTTCTATTTGTCTAGCTCCTCGTCTTTCTTTGCAAGATTTGTGTTGTAGCTTTCTTTTTCTTCTCTATGGTCTTCCAACTTCCTTTATCTTGCATCTCCTTCATCTCTTCTGGTTCTTGGGACATTGGTGTCTTAGCTTCACGATCTATTGTGTTCATCCTTTTGAAGATAGTCGGAGAAGAATTTTGGTCTAGGAGATCTACTTTGCTATTAAATGAAGATTTATTTTGCGTGGTATTCGAAACCTCATAATTGTGATTCTTGAGGGGTTGTCGAGTTCACGTTTTTGTTGTTGGGTGGGGCTTTCCTCCTTCTTGTCTTGAGAGTTGTTTCTTTCTTGCCCGATTTCTTGTAATTCAGAGTTTTCTCAAGAGTATTCTTCTTTGATGATAGTGTAGCGCTCCTTTTGTGCTCCTTCCCACCATGTAGATCTGTGGTGATTTTTTCTAGCAGAATTTTTCTGGGAGGCTTTTGGGAAATTTTTGGCTAGGTGGCCTGTCTAAAAGCAGGATCGACATCTGAAGAGGACACTTTCGTAATCGAGTTTCTGGTTCTACACATAGTATTTACTTGTTAGGTGTATTTTAGTTGGGAATTCGGCACTGAAGTCCATTTCCACACAGATGCGTGCATAGGTGGTTCTGGCATATTCCTTTCTTTCTCGGCACCTACAGTAAAATTTCCCAATTGCATTTCCAATGGCTTCTAGTGAAGAGAAATTCTAGAGATGCAAAGGTAGGTTTGGCAATCTCACCCAAACTGGTGCAAAGGTTATGACTGTTGTTGAGGGATCAAATGATGGTTTCTGTGGCCTCATGAATAGGCCTAATTTTTTCCAAAACCAAGGGGTGGAATCTAGAATACATTGTCTGCTTTCAGGGTTTTCAAAATCTACTATAAAGAAACCCCTAGCATAAGGGTAGATATTAATTGAATCGGGAATTAGAGGCTTCCATACCTCCGAGATCCAACTGTCGAGATCTATCAGCCATGGCCAAAAACCATTGAATCGACATATTAGGGCACTTTCAGAGAACCTCAAAGTCTCATCGAGTGAGGCCTGGACCACCTGGACAGTGGGAGCTGGGGCTTCACTGACGATATGGGCAAGAGCTTGCCCCCCAGAGGCAGACGCAACTGAGCCAGCAGCTATTTTCGCGAAGTTGGGAGCCATCTAGAGAATGCTCTCCTGCTGAGTATAAAAGATTGCCAAAGAGAAAGCCATAGAAGATTGCTGAAGAGAAGAGAAAAGAAAAAAAAAAGAGAAAAGCCACAGATCTATAAAGAAGAGTCGTAGATCTATAAACCACAAAAGACCCAATCAATGAGAAGAGAAGTGAAGAGTCGTAGATCTATATCACGACCTGGTTACAGTCGCAGATCCACGGCAACCACAAGATCTACTATTCATATAACAGCCAGCAGGCTTGTCCTGAGTTTCTTCTCAATCACGCACAGTTCATCAAAACCACAAATTTTTGATTTGCCGTATTCTAGGAATGGCTGCCAGGAAAATGCCTAGTCGCAATTTGGAATTCTGAAAGAGCTGCAGATCTAGAATTTTGAAAGAGCTGCAGATCTATGAAGTCACAATGATGATTTACAAAATATTCTATGAACGTGCTACAAATAAAATTGGAGGTAGCCATGCCCACACTGCAAAATTGGAAATCTAAAACGTGCATATATGTAAGATGCCTTAGACATGCCAAATGAACAGATGCCTTAGAACCCGAACCTTGATCAGGGATCTAGCTCGAGGAAGGGGGCTGAAATTTGGGCTCTGAGACAGCCATAGAAGAAGCTTCTGGATGGCCAAAAGTGGCCTCAGGAGTAGGTTTGAAAGTGGCCTCTGGAATTCTGAAAGAGCCGCAGATCTATGAAAAACCACAGATCTTAAAAAAACATTTTTGATTTGTAATAATAATATATTGTTTTTATTGAGATTATAATAACATTCCATCTTAATTTAATATATATAACTCCAATATTATTTTTATTTAATTTAATAATTTTAATTACAATTTTTAAACTTTATATAATTATTAACTTTTTTAAAATATATTGAAGTATTTGTATGACCTTTAAATATATATTTAAGAATTCATAATCACGAAGATTTATAATTATTATTTCTTGTTTAATAATATCTTAGAATCATTTTGTGTTAAAAAGTTTTTTAAAAGGTATTATCTAATTTATAGAGGAAATAGACTTTTCTTAGGAATTTAGAAAATAATTTAAAGAGAAAAAAGTAAATAAATAGATTTCTTATTTAAAATGTATTTTTGAATGCATAAATGGATTTAGCATCTTGAAAAACTTTCGGGACATTTGAATTCTACAGATTAAACAACTTAAGCTCAAGTTTTTAAAAATCTCTCTCGCATTTTATAGTGTGAAAATGATGATTTCGTATATAAATTACACTGTCTTTTCAATTATGTGTGAAAAAGATCATTTCATATAAAAATTAGACTATGCCTTTTAAAAATAGTTGTTATTAAATGTAATGTTATCAAAATGTTTTTTTATCAATAATTGTATATTTAAAATTAATTTTAATTAATAAGGGTACCAAATGTAGAGGGGCCAAAAAAAAAAGGAGAACTAACATTCTTTTGGATTGTAAATATTGCCATCAACAAAACTTTGCTTCTAGGTGTGAACTTAGATGGAGCCTTATGTCTTCCCAAATTAATCATAATTGGGGGCTCAAACACTTTGCTCCTAGGTGTGAACTTAGATGCAACCTTACATCTTCCTAAATTAATCATAATTGGGGACCCAAAAAACAAAACAAGGCATTTTAATCTTGGCTTCACACCCTCTAATAAGCTACTATCTATCTTTTGAAGAATTAGTTCATCTCTAAACTCTTTTCTTGAGATGCACTTTTTCCCTAGTACCAAAATGAACAATTATCTTACTCAACAATCACTAAGGCCTCTAGAACTCTAAATATCAATGTGTTATATACCTAGGGGGGATAATATGGGGTACCAAGGGAGGTACCCAAGGTAATAATGTAATAATGGGATGGGCCATAGTAATAAATAAGGTGGTTAAGCCATATCATGTAAGGGACCACAAGTAGTTAGTAATAATGTAATGGGCCCATG
>APFE030190872.1:15221-41219 GCA_000404065.3 Pinus taeda
AAAAAATTAGCCGACCTTCATCTTAATTTACTCTCCTCATTACTATTTAATCTCTAAAATCAACTCTTCTTCTATCAAGCATTCAAATGGTCCTGATGATGGATTCCGGTTGGGATTTGAAACGTTGGCAGAAAATGGTTCTTACTGTGCATTCTCCGATAACTAAATCATAATAAAATACTTCTGCAGTACTGCCACTATCTCCTCTACTCCGAAATGTTCAGCGACCCGACTATAGTGCACCTCCCAGATCATATTTGCATGCTCACTTGAAGGAACATAGATATGTCCCATACGGCATAATAGTGCATCCTAGAGGCAAATATTTTGAACTTGCTTACCTTCAAGGAGTGTCTTGTATGTGTCATAAAATTCTAGATTCCTCTTGTAAATATGAGGCCACCGCGAAGTCTCATACCCACGTGAGTCAAACATAGTGATTAGCGCCATGACTGGTGGTCAGCTGAGGCAGTCAGCAACATTATCGCTACTTCCCTTCTTGTATTTAATGCTCAAATGGAACTGTTAGAGGTATGTTGACCATTTCTAATGGTGATAAGTTTTCAACTTCCCTTGTATCTATATGAACTACTAGGGTTGATTGTTTGTGTGGATGACCGTTTCCTTCCCTATAATTTAATGCATTCATTGATGGCAGGCTTGCACCATGGAATACATTTCTTTGTCATAAGTGGTATACTTTTGGACTAGTTATGGAAGTGTCTCACTGTGGTAAGCCACTAGATGCCCCTAGTGAGTAAGGACTACACCAATAACATAGCTAGAGGCATTTGTCTCAATCTCAAATGGTTGTTGCATGTCTGGTAATGTGAGCACTGGTGTAGAATAGAAGCGATGCTTTAACTCGAAAAACATCTTTTGTTCGGGTTTGGACCAAAAACAATTTTCTTTCACTCTACCCTTGGTGACTTGATTTAATGTCCAAGTGATATGAGAGAGCCCCGACACAAACCTACAGAAGAAATTTGTAAGACCTAGAAAGCTACAGAGCTTTTCTATAGTGGCTGGGGCTGGCCAATCCTAAACGACTCGTATCTTGGCTAGGTCCACATGCACACCCTACTCATAAATGATACCCCAGATATTGACCTTAGTAATGTTGACCATGCATTTCTCCAAATTTTCACATAGATTGTGTTGTCACAGGGTTTGAAGGACCTGTCGAATATGGTAGAGGTTCTCTTCCCAACTTTGGCTAAAGTTCAATATGTCATATAGATACACTGGCATGATGACATTGGTGAAGGGTTTCAAGATCTCTTCTGTAAATCTCATGAATATTGTAGGGGAATTCTTCAACCTAAAAGGCATGACCATTTATTCCAAAAGGCGCTCCTTGGATTTGAAGGTAGTCTTCCACACATTGGAGGGTTCGATAAGAACTTGGTGATAACTAAATTTTAAGTCAATCTTTTTGAAATATTTCCCCCCCTTGAGTTGGTCTAGAAGGTCGTCAATTTGAGGGATTGAGTACATATTCCAGAAAGTGATCTTTTATAGCACCCGATACTGAATATAGAGTCTGCAAGTCCTGTCCTTCTTTTGTACCAATACAATCAGGCTTCCACAGAGTGATGATATTGGCCTCATATTCCCCTTCTGCAAGAACTCTTGAATCTAGCTCTTGATCTCACTCTTCTACAGAACAGAGCATCGATAGATCAGTCGATTGGGTATTGGCTTGTCTAGGGTTAAACGAGTGGAGTGCTTGATGCGACAATGCATAGGTACCCCTGTAGTTGAGGCAAAAGCTTCCCTGTATTCCTCCATGACCTTTTCCATCTACTGCTATTATGCATAAAATTCATGTCTCAAAGCCATCGCTACAACCTTCTTTTTGCCTTGAGGGCGAACCATAAGGAAAAAAAATCCTAGTCCAGGAAATGATCTTACTGCATTTCTTTGCAGTGACCAAAGAGATGGCAGTAGGTGGGGCTATCTCCAATATCCTGTACAACTTATTTCCCATAGTAATAATCACAGAGTGAGGTCTAGACTCATATACAACATGCCACTTCCACACGTATGGTTGTCTGAATAATACATCACAAACTTCAAGAGGACCAACATCACATAGTACCTCATCTATGAAGGGCTTGATGTTGTAGGGAAGGTAGCACTATTGGATGACGAGGAGATCTGATCCTTGGTGAAGCCACCCGATGGTGTATGACTGTAGATGAGTGTTGTAGTTGGGTGGCCCAACTGCTTCATGACCTCTATTTAAATGAGGTTCTTTTGTCTCCCATGGTCGAAAATGAACTACAATGGAGAATGCTTCACCCACATTTGTGAGTGGAAGAGGCTTTCCCCCTCTAAATATTCAGACTCATTATTATGGATCTTGGTACTGGCCATGGTGGCACTAGGCTCCGATTCAATGGTCTGGTTCCCTTTTTCATTCCCCTTGTCAGGTTCTAACTCAGAGTCGGAACATGTGTCTAATTCGGAGGCCTTCCACTCGGCCACTAGTGACTGCTTGGCTTAACACTCACCTATGTTGTCAGTGGAGCTCTGATGGAAATAACACGATGTTCTCACATCCTTCTTTGTCTTTGTGGTGTTGTTCTTTTCTTGCGGCTTCATAAAGTTGTCATGGGTCATCCCGCCTTGGATTTATCCTTTTATTTGTGCTTTTGGGGCACGGTTTCCTTGCTTGAGATTCGTAGATCCAAATTTTTCTTCTTCTATTTAAAATTCTTCTCATTTTTCAGTGTATCGATACATTGTGCCAAGTGAGAAGATGTCTAGGAACACCATCTCATCTTGGATGTACTTGTGTAGACAACCACGGTACTTGAGTACCCAATGCCACTCAAAATCCTTGTTACCCAACTTCGTAGGAAGAGTATGGAAAAAATTTGTGAACTCTGACACATCTTGGTCCTTTCCCTATCTAATGTGGTCTAATTCATGTATTTATCTTCATACCTCGCGAAAGGGTAATATTGATGAGCCTCAGTATTGCAACAATATTACTGCTACTCCTAGGGCTACCAGCTTTACTTTATCAACCCAGGTTTCGTACAAACATGGATATGACAGTGCTATATACACAACAAATGCGTCATTTTACTCATGTCGCTTTTCAACTAGGGTACTTGGCCATTAGGGTTCCAAACCATTCCTCTATTGAACTAAAGGGAGTCTAACTACTGACAGTGGAAGGTAAAGCTATTTCTAGTGCAGAGAAGGTAAATGCTTGTAAAACTAGGAAAAGAAAGTTGCCAACCTGTAAGTGGTATGAAATGACACAAATCACTTGTAGAAAGGAAACTATGCTAATACGTACTTGATCACCTAGCTATCGAGGTTTCTTGAAAATGGAAGATTACTCTATCATTTCATAAGTTAACATGCATGCATTAACTATCTCATCCAGGCTTGCAGAAAAGATAAAGTTCTAATTTCTAAACTTAGAATTAAAGAGTAATGCTATCTGATCTTGCAGGAAGGAAAGGAGTAAAAGGACTAGTCTAGGTGGCACTTTTGGTCACGGAGTCCAGTTGAGGGGTTAACCTACTCCTAAACTAGGCTACACTATCATTGCAAGTCAAACACGGTCAAAACAAGCTGCTACAGGTTTGTTGTAGAAAACTACTACAGGATGCAATGAACTACTACAGGAAGCTACTTGAAAGGTTTTGGAGGACACGAATGGTGAGATGACGTGTTGGAAAGGCGCATGACAGTTGTGGAAGGTGTAGGGGAGGTGAGCATCACCCAAGGCCAAGCCCACCACTCCATGAAGGATGGATTTGCCTAAGATATCTTGCTCATGGTGGCTGGAAAATAGAGGTTAGGAATATGGGTTGGTATGCATCAACATAAGGTGGAGAAGAACTAGGTGGAGTTGGTTGGAGGAGTCCCTTCCTTCATATCAACAATCCCTATAATAAAACATGTCTCTCTTTTCATTTAAAAATTATTGCATGTCAACATGGAAAAGATGAGTTACATTTAGAAAATCTGATCCAAATATTGTTAAGGACTAGATCTGTGAAATGGGCTACCTTTTGAGCTACAACACTCTTAAGAAGTAGGATAACCACCGCAAATATTTCCAAGAAATAATAAACAATTATCTAGATAAGAATGAAATGTAATCTATGCAATGAAAAAAATACAAACTCTATTTTTGCGTTGTGAGAGTGGGGTCCCCTAATCATGATCCCATAGGAGAGATGAGATAGAGGTCACTGTCACAAATGTTTCTGGTATATTCTCCTTCACTATACTACAACACCAATCTACTCTTTAAGCTAATGAGAGCATGGATGAGCAACAACTTTATCAACTTTCTATGCTAAACAAAGACATAAGTAACTTCTATAGTTAGTCAACATTATAAGCTAAGAATACAGATACAAAAGAGAGGAACTTCTACTGCTATGGTTGGGCCCCAACACAAGAGCTTCCTCCCTCTGATTCAACTCAGTCCTAGATCAAAATAGAATTTCTCATTATCATAAAAGTCCCAAATACATCACGACAATAAAATTCAAATGTCCTTCAGCTTAATGGCTTCTTGGAAACAATAAAAATTTCAATCCTAGTGAGTCCCATAATTTGCTTATTTATACAAAACTCGAGCTACCAACAACTCCCTAGAAAATAGGGATACTTCCCTCCCTAACTTCGAGAATAACTTTACCTTTACTAGGACTAGCTGGCTTCCAATGAACTCATCTTTCTTGGCTACCAATGACGCTGAGATGATGAGATAGAGGGGGAGAATCTTCAAATGATTTGAGGAGTTAAGGAAGGAGACCACTTCCTAAAATCTCTCTTGATTTCCTACTTCGAGTCCATGTGATCAAGTCAACTCAAAATGGCTCTAATTTCTTGCATTTAGGACACATTAGGCCATATGACCTATTAACTCACTTTTAATCTTCTCACTAAGTAAAAGATAACAAAATCTATAAATAAATATGAGAGAAAACAATTTAATAAGTTGGAGAGTGGCATTGTGACCCATATAATTTACCTTTTCATGAGCCTCATCATCACCCCCCTACTGAAATTGTTTCTCATCCTGTAAGCAACCTAGTCATCTATATCCATATCCTTCATAGCCCTAGTGGCCTCTCTGACATCCCAAGCTTTTGCGGATGGTCTCTCTTCCTGAGGATAAAACCCTACATTTTTCTCTATCTCTTCCCACTATTTTATTTCATATTCTTTCTTCCTACCTTCCAACAAACCCAACAACAAAGGTGGACTAATCTTAAGTCCAATCTAATTGATATTCAGTCTTTGCATGGCCTCTTTATACATGGGTGTTCTCTCTAATGCATTCCTCAATCTCTCGGGAGAGTGATACTCCCTGATATGGAGATTGTGTGGTATGTTATTCCATCTTCTCTGGCATGCTTGTTGGCTCTTAGTCCCTAACAGTCTGAGAGTATCCTCAAAATGGGAGATGGATTGTTATTGGGTAGCCAAGTATATTAGTGTAAGTTGAGCATCATTGGAGATGATGTTATGGTTACTGATTACATCCATTGAACTTATTTGATCTTCCTTGATGTAGATGGGTCCTTTCTCCTCTTTTTCCACTATTCTCTTCACCTCCTTAGCCCTGGCCTCATGCCTCATCCATTATGCAAGTGCCATCAATTGTAAGTCTTCCAAATTCGCACTGGGGTCCCAAACATTCAAGTCTGTTAAGGAAATCTTATGCAAGTATAATTAATATAATTTTTCCTTGTCTTCAAGGGAACTCTTGTCACAAAAATTGATGAACTACCTGTAATCTTGGAATGGCATGGTCCCATGTTCTAATAATTTCTTAATTCGAAAATGCATCCATTTGTCCTTGAGGTAAAGTGCATAGGATTTGGATGGAAATTTGCATTGAAGTGCCTCCATGGAGAGGCTTTCCATGTTGGACAATTGGGTCTCCTTTTCTTGCAATTTCCTCCTGGGCCATGTGTTTTCTATCTACAACTATGGTTTCATGGTGTATTCTCTATCTCTCAACTCACTCAACTACTTGCCCATCTCTAGGATTTATTCTTCTATAAGGACCGCATCTTCTACTTTATTCGATTCAGAAATATGCATCCACCGATGTCTCCTTCCTCTTTGTTTTCCAAGTTCAAAGAAGAGAGTGATTGCAAATTTATGTGGGATCACTCTACCTCCTTCAATGAAATTTTAGTAGGAGATCATGTTGGGTTGTGGGCTAGGCTCCTCTAGCTCTATAGAATCTCCCTCAAATATATTCAGAGAAGTTGTTCCCTCCGTAACTTCCATTCTACCTTTCCTGTGGCACTACCAATGTTTCTTATAGCACTATTTGGGGATCCCACAGCATGCCTTTTCCTTTCTATTGGAGTGTTACAGGTGCCTTGGGCCGTTGAGATGAGGCTGACCTAGTGATAGGGTTTATAACATAGGTAATGGTAGCTTTTGGGTTTTCTCCTAGTGATGTGACTTTCTATATCTTCATTCCCATGGATTCTATCTCCTCCTATTTATTTGGTGATTATTCAATTATAATAGGGTTTTTGTGGGGTTTTGTGGCTTCCCCTTCTTAATCATATTTCTTCTTCTTGTTTTGAAATAGAGGGGAGTTTGTCTCTGCCTTTTCTTCATGGATTTTGCGAGTGTGCTCAAAGCAGCCAAGGCATCGACTACCTCCTTTTCAGTGGGTTCAAGAGACAACCTTCCCTGATATAGGGGTATCTCCTCCCCTTCAAGTGAAGTGGTCTTCTCAAGGATCATCTCTTTCTTATACTCTTATTCTTCTTTCTATTATTCTTCCTCTATTTTTTTTTTCTTTGCCTCTTCTTCTCCTTCTGCTCCTTCTTGTTCTCCTTCCTCTTCTTCTCCTTCTCCTTCTTCTTGTTCTCCTTCTTCTTCTTTAGCACTTGAGGCTGGGTTCTCACTACGAGCAAGGAATTGGGTCTCAAGGAAGGATTCTTTGTTGTTGGCTTGAGGCAGCTTGACCTAGGTTTAGCATTATTTAGCCAAACAAATCACTACACTACTGGCCATTTTCGCATTAGCTCGTAGAGTGCGGACCGAAGTCTCAGCCAAAGTAGTATGGGGGGATGTTGGAACCAAGTTTCTGCACCCTAAGACGACTATGATGTCGTTTGATCTCTTGTATCCCTACCTTCGGAGAGGTGTTCTTGCTCTAGGGCTTGTAGGACAAACTCCCTATTCTGGCTTTCAATAACTTCATGAAAGTATATGATCAACCTTCACGAAGCCCAAACCTGGGGCTCAGGGCCACGTAGATTCCTCAATTACTGTAAATGATTTTCTCATTTTTCTAAATACTTAAGTTTATCACCGTGTAATCATATATTCATAATTGAATTTAATTATTCAGTGTAACTGTATTCATTCGTGTAACATAGAAGCATAATAGAGGAAATTCATACACAAAATAACCAAATCCATAAACAAAACAAATACACAGAAATTGTAGAATAACTCCTTTTATTAATACGTTTCCAAGTGTTATAGACTCTATTCACCCTACACACACAGCTACAGGGGTCCGCACACTCAGCTGCAGACTTCTACCCTAGGCCTCTGTGCACTTAGCTGCAGAGCCTCTACCCATGCTACAACCCAAGACTTAGACTTCTTGTTCTAAAGCTATGACTTTCTTCCTTCTTCTATGCTTCTAACTACTTAGAGCTTAGCTCTTTTCATACAATCCCATGGTCCGCAGAACATGGGTATATCTCTTACAACCGACTTTACTTTACAACACTAAAGGCATACTACCCTTTGTCACACATAATACCTTCGCGCTCCACGACCACAAAATGCAGAGTCTTTACAATAATATTACAAAAACATGGGCGTTTACCCCAAAAATTCCCTTGAGGGATCCCAATCCCAATAGGCCCCCAGAAAAAACATCATGACTCACCCTTCATTCACTCAGTAGGCGCAGAGATCTTTGCGTGAAGCCCGTCCAACTCGACCCTGATGACTACAACTTTGGATGTGCATTGAGTTGCTGCCTGCTTTGCATCTTAGACTATCTTCTAAGCTATTGTTGACTATTGTTGCGTCAACTATAGAGTCACAAGCTTGTCTTCAATGTTTCCTGTCACTGCATATGCTTCTTCCAACCAGGGCTTTAGTCGCGCCTTCAACACTGCTTCTTTGTGCAGTGTTGTGTCCACCTGTTCCTTCAACCGCTTGGGTTCCTACAACTTGGATAACCTTTATGTCAGCGCGATAGTTCACGTTGTGCCCTTAACATCATCCTAGTGTTATTGGAGTTTGAGCACTTCAATCTCAAGCCTCTGGATGTTTGGGTCCTCCTGCAAACCGGTCAGGACCTCAAACGATTGTTCAAACAACTGGGTGCGGTCAGCTACTACACTATCCATTGCCACAATTGCTTCTGTGACAGCAGCGACCCACTGTTCCTTTACCTCTAGTGGTGTTGAAGGCTGAGCCCTTAACTGGAGCTTTGTAATCTACAAGTTCATCTCCAACTGAACCGATGCCATCTATGTCCGAGTGTCACGCACCCCTCTAGACAATTTACGGATGTCGACCTTGACTGGCTCCTCCTCTAAGATGGCCAATTCTGGGAATATTCTGTAGGCCTACTCTATGACCTGTATGATCTTATTTCTTTGGTTGGTTTCCTTGGCCTCGATGGTGATGGAAGCATTCCTCTGTAAGGCCATCTACTCATTGTTTATTTTTTGTTCATTAATCATTTGGAGGGTGTGGTGCTCATGGGCCCTTAGCTTTGCAATTACTCCATCCTACAAGGAATGGAGTTCTTCACACGGGAACACTGCCAGGTTCAATCCCACTCCTTTAAAGGCACTAATAGTGGGCCTGTTAGCCTCATTTTCTGTTGTTAGTGCTCCATCCAGAAGCACTAGCACACTGGAAGCCTTCGGGTATCAATAAAATAGTGATGGTAGTGGAGCAAGTTTCAGCTCCTTCCTCATCAAATCATTGAGAGATAAAAGAAAAGTAAGGACTTAGGTGAAAACCTCCATGAGGCACCTAAGTCCCAGTATTGGGTTCAAAACCTCTTGGGGCAGCCGAATCGTGTCAAAAAAGAAATAAGAGAAAAAAGGAAATAAAAAGATCCCTTAGTGGAAACCTCTCTTGAGGCACCCAGGGAAAACAACTAGGATGAAAACCTCTCATAGGAATCCTAGTTGTTTTCAAAAAAGAAAAGAGGAAAAAAGAAAAAACCATGAAAATTTCTATTTGCAAGTCAGCAAGGAGGACAATTAGAGAACAAAGGAGGGTAAAAATGGGACCTATTTCACTCACATTTTTATTTTTCCACTCATCAACATTCATCACTCCACCATTTATTTCATTTTTTCACTACTTTTCTTTAGTTTACAAGGGGACTGTGTTTTCTATAGGATCCCCTAAAAACCTATAGGATGATCCTGCAGGAATTATAGTGGCTCGGGAATCCTACAGGAAGTGACTCTAGGGAAAAAAATTAGCTGCTATGTTCAAGAAATAACACCCCTACATCACCATTTCTTTAGCATACCTTTGTCCACTTTCATCACACCTGCATAAACCATAAAAAAAGATCACTTTCAATCTCTCTCTCTCTCTCTCTCTCTCTCTCTCTCCTCTCTCTCTCTATATATATATATATATATATATATATATATATATATATATATATATATATCTCTTTCACAGTCTTCAAGAGAAAAAAAATGAAACAAATAGCAGAAGAGGGCAGCACCTAAGTAGGTTCCATTTCTCCACACTCCTAATATTCCTCTCAATCCATGTCACTATCCTCAAAATCCCAGCAAAGTGTATGATTAAGAGTTCTGAGGTAGAAGCAACTACAAGACATCCTGTAGGAACTCTTGTAGTAATCTATCCCACAACTCATACAAATCATGATTTTAGAAAGCTTTTAGCATGATGATCCAAGAGCAGAAGGATCTCCAAAGTAGCAGCAACACCAACATCTTCAATACCAGGAACTTGCACATTAAAGGAATCATTAGAAAGCAATAAAAAGAGGAAGAAAAAAATAGCACGCCCAGTCCTCAACAACTTCAACAAGGGTTAGCCGCATAGGTAAGTATATCGATCACTCTCTCATTTGCATAATTTATTAAAAAGATGTAAAGGTTACGATTAAGTTGGCTTATAAGTTAAAGGTGGCCAGTTAACTTGGCCACCTTCGTTCTGTCGACAAAGAAAAAATAGTTGGTCCTCCCACACGTGGAAACAGTCAAGTCAAAAAAGGAGAGGAGAAGGATAAAAATAGTTAATTCTATGGAGGCATGAACTGGGAGTTGATTACGAGGAGAGGGAAATGATGAGGTGGTAGTGGGGCCAACAATCCAAAAATAGAAAACGTACCTTCGCTGCTAGCACACCACCTCACATAACTCAACCATAAGAAGAAATATTTGTTTATCCCCATTCACTCATGCATGCATTTCCGCAAGGCTCACTCTAGCAAAAGTCACTCTCATACCTAAGCAACCTCCAGAAGAGAAAAATTTCATCTGTCTCATGTGCAGGGCTTCCTGTAGGATTGCGTAGGAAATCCTATAGGATCACACAGGAAACCTACAGGATACAGACAGACAGTCTACAGGATTGGCCGAGAGAAGTTTCAGAGGGGAAAACATGGGGGTTGGCCACAAAAAACACTATGAAGAGGTAGGCTCTACGATTCCTTCCCTTTTTCAAAGAGAATTGAATAGAAAATCCCCTAGTAGAGAGTGAATTCGGCAGCTGTGTAATGGAATTGTCTCCAAAGTTCTTTCAGTCATCTATTCCTGCATTAAAAAAAAACTGGGCAAACCATCTTAGCTCCTCCAAATTCACCAACAAAATGATAGTGGGGTTTAATAGAAGGAAGCCCATTAATACTGTGAGAATCCACAAACACCCTCAAGTGTTAGGAATCTTCACAAGGCATAATTGGATGGGGTATTTTGAAAATCTAAGAGGGTATGATGATGAAGTGGCCTGAGATTTTTCTCTCTCCCTCATTCCACTGACCAGAATTCATGCCACTATTATGGTGAGAGGCCTCTCCATAGAGCTCACCCCTAAACTCAACTCATAAGCAGAATTACCACACTTTGCCTAGGAGTGCCTTGGAGAAAGGAAGATGAGGAAGATCATAAGATTGCCAAGAATAAGTTCTTTTTAGATGGAGAAGAGCTCATTGAGGAAAAAAATGGAGTAAGGAGAGTAAGCCTACCTTACCCTTGGAATGAGGTGAGCTACCACATTATCAAATACATATCATGTGAGGGTAGATATAGTGTGTTTTATGGGTATCACTATAGGCTTCTTGGAGAATTGAGGTTTGGAGCAGAAACACCTCCTGACCAAAGGCTCAACATACCATAATTCCTTCTGCAATCAATAGACAAAAGAATAAAAGTGTAGGAGGGAAACCACCAATAGTTAGCCCACCATGGGTTAATTAGAATCATCATAGAATATTGCCTCAAAAAACCTCATAATTCGTATCCAATGGGAAATTTTTAGAGACATGCAGATAGAGGAGGATATCAAAGCCCTCACATATGGATTAGTCCTAATGTCAGTGAAAAGGATGAGGAAGAAATTGAAACAGAGGGAGAAGAAGCGGAGAGGGATGAATATGAGACAAATGAGGAGGAAGAAAAGGAGAAAGAGAAGGAAGAGGATGAAGAAATAAAGGAAGATGGCAAAGAAGAGACTGATAATCAAGATGAGGATCTAGAAAGAGAAGAAGAGGAGAAAAGCATAGAGGAAAATGGCAATGAAAAAGAGGAGGTAGAAGAGAAGGAGGAGTCACCTAGTGTGTCTCTAGAGGCCACTGAGGGAGAAGTAGTAGCTGCCCTCACTACTCTTGGCACCCC
Organism: Pinus taeda; assembly: GCA_000404065.3. Lineage (NCBI taxonomy): Eukaryota > Viridiplantae > Streptophyta > Pinopsida > Pinales > Pinaceae > Pinus > Pinus taeda. The sequence continues at coordinate 27,101 of APFE030190872.1, forward strand.
TATCAAACATAAAGGAAAAGGATAGAGGTAGACACCCTTATATTTCAGGACAAGGAGAAGCACAAGGATAAGGCAGGGGAATCCCCAAAAACCAACCAAAATTCCCATTGTGATTGAGGACTCACCTAAACAATAGGAGAAAATTCCTCCTCCTAAGTCTCCTATCACCTATGTGAGAAGGCCTATAACTAGATCCACCTCATCCAAGGTAAAAGAAATTATATAGCATACATATCAGGACCCACAGGAAGTTGAAGCAGTCCTATAGGATACTTTGCTAAACCTATAGGAGACTCAAGAATTGGATAAGGAGGGAAGCCCACAACAAGAAACTAAAGAAGAGGACCCAAAGTTAAAGGAACCTTGCCCTCAACCTAACCTTGACTCCTACTACAATTTTATTGAAGGGGGTAGGGTCATTCCACAAAAAATTGCTATTCCACTATTCTTTGAGCTTGAAAAGGAGAGAGCTAGAACTCATCGATGGATGCAGATTTCCAAATCCAAGTGGGTGGAAGACATTGGTCACATGGAGGAGAACCTCAAGGAGATGGGCAAAAATTAAGTATCTTGAGAGACAGGGAGGCCATAATGAGAAATTAGTTAGAGAAAGAAAATGCATGGTTGAAAGGACAACTGCAAGAAAGAGAGAACCAATTGGCATGTATGGCCAGTCTCTCTTCGGAACCAATCCATTGTAGGATGCCATCTAAATCATATGCCCTACACCTTAAGAAATAGTGGCTGCAGTTCCAGATCAATACCCTAGCATAGAGAGGCACTATGCCATTTCAAGATTATAGACAGTTCATTGATCTTTGTGTTGGCTTGTAGGGGCTTGACCTAGGTTCAAAGATGATTTAGCAAAACAAATCCTAGTACTACTGGCCCTTTCGGCAATAGCCCACGGAGTGTGGATTGAGGTCTCACCTAAAGTACTATGGGAGGGTGCTAGAACGAGGTTTCCGCACCCTAGAGATGTCTGATGATTTTTAGTGGTACGTAGATTTACCCTGCATGCACGTTACTACATGCATCTATCAGTACCTCTCAGCTTGCGATGCTTCCTTCAACAACCATGTTTGAGGTGAGATCTATGTTATTACACAATTTCTTAATATTAACCCGATATTATTCGATCACTTAGCTTATCAGTATGTGTCTAGTTATATTTAACAGTGCTCAACATTCATATAAGTGCGTGTGTTAGAAAAACAATATAATTAAATAGAGTAGCACAAGAACAGATACACAAGACTTGGAATCAAACTTCTCTTTATTATTTTTCTTCCTTAGTCATAGACTCGACTCTACCCTATACACTCAGCTGTAGGGGTCTGTGCACTCAGCTATGGACTCTACTAGGCCTCTATGCACTCAGATGCAGAGCCTCTTCCTACTAATACAACCCAAAGCACTTAGACCTTTATGCTCTCTATCTTGTAGACTCCATTCGTTTTCATGTATCTCTCTAATTATCTTTACAACTTAGAGCCTTGCTCTATTTACACAATCCCATGGTCCATGGACCATGGGTAGGCCAACATTACATGACAAAACTTAGGGCGAACAACCCTATGATGCATCATACATTTCGCGCTCTGCACCCGCAATTCGCAGAGTCTTACAACATTATTTGACCAAAACTTAGGCTTTGAGCCTTAAAACATGTTGTGGGGGGGATTCCATGCCCAACAGGCCCCCAACACAAACATTATGACTCATTATCGAGTCACTCTATCGGTGCGACGATATTGGCGCGGAGTACCTCCAACTAGTCCCGTGCTGCTCGGAGGTCTACATTGCACTGTTCTGTGGTTTGCTGAACCTACTTCATTCACTGTTCTGAAGCCTCTATGTCAAGAGTGCATCCCTGCCTGAATGCATACATCCTTTGCATATGTGTGAGATTTCCTTTGATATCTTCTATGATGGTGAAAGGCTTGTCAATCCATGGCTGAGCGTGCACTTTAAGAACTGCCTCCTTATGTTGCACCGCAACCACCTACTCTTTCAGTGCATTAGCTTGCTGCATCTTTGCAAGTTGTTGAGTGAGGATGACTGTCAGTGTAGTTCCTCAGATACTGTCGTATTTCTTCTAGAGTTCTCGTGCCTCGGTCTCCAGGTGCTGGATGTTGGGGTCCTCCTACAAAGACGTGAGGACCTCAAGTGCTTGTTCTAGCATGCCGATACAGTCTTGCACAACACGTCCAATTTCTTCCAACCTTGTTTTGATAGTGCTAGCATGCTGTTCTCTGAATTCTAGGGGAGTGGAAGGTTGCACCTTCAACCATAGCTCAGCGATTTGAAGATTCAACTCCAGATAAACCTTTGTTGTTTCTACTTTGGCTTCATGGACTCCATTCGCCAACCTATTGGTCTATTCCTGTACTAGTAGATCTGCTGGGATGGTGAGATCCAGGATGCGACTACAAGTTTCGTCTACCACTTGCTTCAACCGTTGATTCTGCGATACCAGTTCATCACGCTGCAAGCTAAGTTGTTCGATTTTTATCTTCTGCTCACTCAGAACCTAGATCGCACGACCCTCCCTGGTGTGGAGTTCTACTGTTATCCCATCCTATAGTTGGTATAGTGATTCTCGTGGAAGGGCAGCCAAATTGAGGCCAAGTCCTTTGATCTTATTAACCATAGCTATGTCTGTCTCATTTGCTGCTACTACTGCTCCTTTTGGTAACACTATGGTATTGCCCATCGTCGCATGTAGCATTTGTTTTGCTACTAACATGCCTACTCCGACGTAGGTGAAAAAGCTACCTTCCTATAGGGCCCACACCTGTAGTTCCTGCAGGTGTGCCCTTAGGGTCCCCAACACAATCTGTTGCTCCATCATAAACTCTTGGAGTGCTTCAGCGGTGACATCACAAACCATCTCACTGATGTCATAGAGATCACCTTCAGTTAAAGTGATTGGGTCAATGGCCAACTTCAAGGCCTTGACATTTTTTCTTGGACCCGATCTTTCTGCGATGCAAAATTGTTTGAGTTGGGTTGAGGTTGTTCCTGGGTCTATGGTCTCTTTTACAAGGTCCATGTCCTCTGCCCCCTATCCTGTAGACACTACTTGGCCCTCCTCTGACTGCACTATTGCATCTTCTACTATCTGCGTTGCTGCTACTACTTCGGTGGCCTTCTTCTACTCCGCGGCTGCTTGTGCCGCTTCGCGGGCTACCCTGACATTGGCTACCACTTTTTCGTTCCACCTTCTCTTGGCCAGTTGTGTGATGCGCATCTTGGCATCATCCTTCCTTTTCTACACTGTTGTCTTCTCCAACTCTGCTAAATCTGGGGTGTGACACTCGGGAGGCCATGTCTCTAACACCGTAAAGATCACGTTTTCAGTGGCTATGAATGGGAGCTTTGTCCACTGCTAAGCCGGATATTTTCGCACCCTGATGTAGAGATTGTGAATGTCCGCCTTCAAATTTGCAAAACTCTGTAGATTGTTGTGCATCGTGCCAGACAAGCGTAACCTCCTATTAATCCACATTCGAATGCTCACCTCCATGAGCACCCAGAAAATCTTCGTATCGTGAATATGTTTTGCATCCTTCGTGGCCCAGATTGAAGCGTACTTTGGGGCCTCTAGTAAGTATCTTTCGATGCTCGGGAATAGGCTGTCCTCCAGCAGTTCTCCTGCTACCAGCAAGATGGGTAAGAGAAACCATGCATAGAGGAAGGTCTTACCCTATTCCTAGACCTCCTAACAGTTGAGCAAACATTATTCACAGAGGAACTCGGCCGAGTTGAACTGGACCCCCTCCACACACTATTCAGCCAATGCAACCACCGACACTGGTACTTCACACCATGACATTTTCTCATTACTTTACAGGCTAGGAGTTGGGTGGCTATGCGCACCCCTTTATATTTGATATTGGTGATAGTGTAACCCCTCTTTTTCTTCTAGAGCTTATATTTTTCTTCATGGCCTCTACAAGAGCCAAGTCGCTGCTTTTCCCTGCTATTGTCATGGGGTCCTTTCCCTTACAGAGAAGCTGAGAAATTTTGTGGATGAGATCTTTAGTGAAGGGGATAGGCTCATCCAACCATAAGTACCCATCATGCACCAGGCAAAGCAGCTGCCTGATGACAAAAATGGTGATGGGTGCAGGGTGAAAATGTGGTATCCATAGTAGATAAAACAAATCGGCCTTTTCCACACCACGCAAAAATTTTCGCGGCTCTAATGTTATCACTAGCCCCTCCGTATTTTGTTTCATTAGGCTCATTCTCTCTAAGTGTGGGAACTTCTTGCTATTTGCGAGATCTGAGTCTTCAAATTTTAGGGTGGGAACGCAGCCTAGGAGTGGACCCTCAAAGGTAATTCCATTGGAGAGGAGCAGGGTCTGGAGTGCAATATTCATTACATCCAGATCCTTTGGTACTTTGGCTTTCCCTTTCTGCCGAGGGACATACTCGGGAGATTTCGCTATGGAGCGCATTGGTTGGATGTCTTCCTCCACATCTTCTTCTTCTTCTACTGTGTCAATCAAAGCCTACAAGTACTCTTCCTCTTCCTTTGTTTCAATGGTGTCTGCCTTGCCTTTTTCTTCCATTGATAACTTGTGTCACAGATTCCTTGGGGACATGTGTACTGGTCCCATTGCTTGGTTATCTTTCTTTGGTCTCAACGTCCGTGGTGATTTAGGGATTTCTGGCAAAGCCCTAGTGCCTTCGAGAACATTGTGGATCTGTGCAGCCTCGTCGACGGTTCCTTCTTCAATGACCAACCCATCCTTAGTGGCCATCATCATTTCTACATTGTATGTGGCTTTTCATGAAATTAAAGGCTCTATAATTGCTCGGCCATCAACACTTTGCATTCTGTTCAACTACTCAAATATCAATTGACTAAGTGTTATCTGCTGGTTAGCTCTTGGAGTTTTATAGTGCCTCTTGAATTAAAATTTTACCATTCCCCCCAATTCTGGGCCCTCAATGCTTTCATCGTGGCAGATTTTCCGAAATCTTACCCATAACTCCTATCTTAAATTCTTGTCGCCCACTCTATTTGGCTTCAAATCAGACATCCCATCATGAACAATGACACCAATGGTAATTTCCCATCCTATCTCCATGATAGTGCATCCCCCTCTACGCAGGCACGAACCTTGTGACAGTTTGTTCCTGTGCACCCCTATTAGAGCACACAGCTACCAGGTAGAATAATTTATAGTCCCTCACTCTCTTTTAACTACTTGGAGTGTTCATACTGTTCCTCCTATGGCTAGTCAGGTTGTTGCACAGCTTGTGCTAGGCTCCAACTCGTCCTCCAGTATAGTCCATGGAAAATCCTTATTTGTCCTCATGGCATTCGGCACTGCGCGCTCTTCTGTATGTAGTGTTGTCCCCTGGTTACTGTGTTTGGTGATATATGGTCTTAGCCATGGTAGCAGACTAATTAATTCTCAGTGATAGCCTTCTAACTCCTTAGTATGATCATCCGCACCTTGCCTTCCCATCCTTGGTTTATCGATGAGACATGATCACTTGATCTTCTTTTCCAACCACTTGACCTCTGCATCCATCAAAATGCTTTTCTTCCTTAGTCGTACCCAGTCCTTTTCAGGTTTGCGAAGTCTAAGCTTCCCTTATCGAATGGCTTCTTCATGTAGCTATGTGATTTCTTCGTCCTGGGCTTCACGCATTGTCGCACCTACAGGTGCTATTACATCTAGATTCTTCTTTCATGCTCCTCAGAGGGTATGGTCCCTACTTCATTCTACAACCTTGGAATTGTTTTCGTAGTCAGGGTTTTGTACATGGTCCTATATGCCAATTGAATGGCTGGTACGCACAGGTCCCATTTAGTGCATCTCACATAGTGATCCATGTTCAACACTTTGCACATGTTTTTGAATGCTTCACTGTGGTTAAGGTGTGCATACAAGTTGTTTTTCCCCTCGTAACCAGCTCTCATCCTTAGCTGGGGTTTTGCAAATCATAATTTCATCATCCTCTTGCATCCGTGCCAGTCCTCAAAACTTCTTTGATGTGTACCCCACCATCTTGCAAGTGTCGCGTGTAGTGCCATTTTAGACTATTGAATTGCTGTTGTTATGGTACTGCGCTTTCAAATTTGTTTAGGAATTCATCTACCGCTGTCAACCCATTATACATAGGCAAATCCCTTACCTTTTTTGTCATGTAGCACAGTGATCTAACCAGCATGTTTCAATTAAGCATTGTTACTTCGTGCAACTGATTCTGCCATCACTCTATTTCCTCTTCTGAATTTGAAGTGCAAGAGATTTCAAGCTCCCACAAAATCCTACCATTTGCAGTCAGATTCACCTAATCCTTTTCTCGCACAATTATCTTGTAGACGCAATAGAGATCATCATCACTATCATTGTCGTGCACCGGTTTAATGTATGGCACCCCTTCGGCTGGATCTAGTAGTGCTACTACGTGTAGTGACTTTTTTTCAAAAATCATTTTGTGCTTCTTCAGATTTATGACTCTATTCGTATCAGTGGCCTAGTCTATTCCTAGTAGCGTGGGATAGGGATTGTTGTCATCAACAATCTTTGTCACTTCAAAATCCGCTAGCACGCTCACACCTTCAATATCCACCGTTACTCCTTGCAATCTTCCCATGGGTAAGATCTTTTGCTAGTTCGCCATTCATAATTGAATAGGAGACCATTGTAGTGTTGGTCTTCCCATGCATTCCCATGTTTGTTTCGGCCATAAATTCGCATCCGATCCGAGATCTAGAATTACCTAATCCATTTCATACTCTACAATTTGTACAGTCAATAGCATTTCCCTTCCTATGTGCAATGCATGCTTTCCAAGTTTTTGGACCATGCACGGTTCTCCTGACCCTATGCACCTAGTGATAAGTTCCTATAGTCCTTTTACTACCTTGTTGTCGTGCAAACATTTCATGCATGTCTTGATAAAGGTAGTGAGCATTGAAGGATCCATCCCTGGTTCTAGTTGATCCTTACTACCTGAAGTGGAGGCCTCCATGAAGCTCTTCTTAGCTTCCATGAGTGTCTCCTTCGCATGTTCTAAATCAAATTCAGGTTCCTTTGTAGGAGCCTTCCAAACCCACACACTTTCTTCAGACTTCTTACCTTTATCATTGCTAGTGGTGATACCGCTTCGGAGCACTATGTTTATATTCAGGTCTTCCTCGCATGACTCAGACCTCATCATTTGAAAATTCTGAGTTGGAGGAGGCTAGAGTACCCCTCTTATGTGTAGCCTTGCTATCAATGTAGAGTAGTCTTCTACCTCATGATAAAACTGAGTACAGTTTAAACATGATGTTCTTGTTGAATTTGTACAATCGCGGGTATAGTGTCCTGGCCCTTCATAATTGTAACAAATAGTTGTATGTGATCTTTCCTATTCCCATTCCACCTCGACCTCCTCCACGCCTTTGAAATCAGTGTGCACCATTCCTTCCTTTGCGTCGAGGGCTCACGTTTTAGTCTATAATCTATAGGAAGGAGTCCAATCCAGCATTAGTTCATAGCTTCTATGGGTGTGTTCATCATGGCCTATTGACCTGTAGAAACTACATAACAATTGCTAGGACATCTGCGTATACTTCTGCAATAGATGAAAATTATTCATAGTGCATTTTCCTCTTATTTGACAGATTGCGCACCATAATGCAGGTGCCATGCTTGGTCTTGCTTGTGCCTCAGGTCTTCAAAACATCAACCCTCCTCCTACCAGCTAATTCGTGAATACTAGACAGTGGTACTTATCATGCCCCTAACCTTTGCATTTTATGCACCATCCCTCCTCGTGCACCTCTAGCCGAGGTGTCCTATTATGTTTCAAACTCTACATTTCCAGACACAAATTTTGCAGTTGCGCTTGCATTTGTTGAACTCCCAGACTAGGATCCTGTATAGGAGTCTCATGCAATCTCATTGCCATCTCCAAGGCTTCGGTCTGGGTTGAATGCTTTTGTTGTGACAATGCCATCCTTAAATGCGGTGTTAATGATGCTACAAACCATGCACAGTGTTTCCCATTCGTCAAAGTCATGTTGGCTTCGTGAATCATACTCTTTAGTCTATGGTCCAGATCCCAGGGGGTCTCGCCCAGGAGCATCGTGAACTCCTTAAACTTGATAATTGATTGTGTCTCTGACTTTGGCTTGCTAAATTCCCTATTTAGCATGGCCTGGATTTCTGCGATTCTTGCATTTGGATGGTCATTAGAATGCTTAATGTACCATGTTAATGCACGATCCTGCAACGCACTTACCAGCACAACCTTGCACGATCCTGCAACGCACTTACCAGCACAACCTTCTTTATATTGTCATCCATGACTCCTTGTGCTTCCCATACCAACCTTACAACGAACCAGAATTGGTCTGGATCTTCATTCCCTACTCCTCTGAATGCCGCTAGTTTGATCACACTCGCCATAGTGAACTGTGGTGGTGGCAGAAGTGGGGTGGGTGGAGATGGAGGTGAAGAGGGTGAGATGAGTGGTGGTGTAGGTGGAGGTTGTAAGCACAGAATTCATTGCCTTATTAGACTGACCGCACTTCTCAGAGAAAATTTCGCGAGCTCTTCCTCACTTTTCCACGATGGTGAAATTAAAGGACTAGTTTCTAATTCTTTACTACCTCTATTTCTGTAGATCTTCCCACTTCGTATAGTCCCAAAAATTAATTTATTTGCACAAACCTCTTTTCACACAATAACATCTTAATCCAAGTGTTCAAAGATTTAATATACTTACCTCGTAGTCCTTTGAGGAAGCCTCATTCCGCCTCACTATAGGAGATGGTCGTATCTATCACGAACACAGTGATAAATCCTCCTATAATTCAATCGAGCCAATGGTCCATAGCTTGTGCGATATTATCTCCTGTCACTTCTAGCCTGTGCACTAATTCTGGGGTCCACACAATGCGTTTTTCGAGCCTACACCTTGTTGGAAATAATACTGAGAGGGGGGGGGGTGAATCAGTATTATCAGATCAGTAAAACCTTTCCAATTTCATACTCAGAAACATATACGCTACTTCAATTAAGTTAACCCGCGTGTACACGCTACTGTGTCTAATGCAACTTGCGTATATCCAGAGATCTTATAATTCAGTTAGCTTAATCTTCAGTAGATGCATCAGAACATTATTAACCATATCAACAGTTAACAGGTGCAGTATAACAGAACAGAACATCACACAAAAGCCACACACATGAACACCATGATATAAGGTGGAAACCCAATGTGGGTGAAAACCACCTGCTGCAATTCGTCTCTTTCTTCTTTAATAAGAAACCTCTTTTACAATGTACTGGTGCAGTCCTTTACCAGTACGCAGGCTACAACCTGCAGAGGGCTACAACCCTCTTAGCTCTTGTACTAGCCGATCCATTTACTAGTACGCAGGTGCTGACCCTACAGAAGGCTACAACTTTCTTTCATTCAGGGACCACGTTTCATCAATTTTCAGACTGGATCCAAGAGTACAAAACAAACATTACTGCAATACAATCATCAACTTATACTTGCATCATAATTCATCAAACAACCCAATACTGAATCACTGAAACCCTATCATCCAGAACACAGAACCCAAACCAGAGCCCAGAACTTTGCAACAACCACCAGAATCAGCAGCAACCTGAAATATCAAATCTATTATGCATACGCTACTTCACTGTACCGAAACCGCGTGTATACGCGCTTTCTCCAAAGGAAACCCGCGTGTAGATCTAGAAATAATTACTTATGCCTTCGCTATTAGATCCGACCCTTGCCAAGCGTCCTGAACAGATAACCAGCAAATACCATATCTTCTCACTTCATCAGACATCCATTTCCTCCCTCTTTGCCTAATGATCTTCTCCTTATATAGCCTTAGGCCTTGCTCAATACCATGGTCCAAAACCATAGCAATCTAATAGCATCAACTCAAAACTAGGGATCAACATGTTCGTCGAGACACCATGGTCCAAAACCATAGGCACAACTTCCAAGGAATAACCGCCACGGACCAAAGATAAGTTTTCCACATACACGCGCTTTTACTGAAGCCAACCTGCGTGTATACGCGGCTTGTCTTTGGTGAACCTGCGTATATCTTTTCTTGTCCTGCTGTATTGAGATTTTTCCTCTGATTAAGTTGCCATCACCTGTACCTGTCTCTGAGTGAGTTTCCATCAAGGACAACACTTGTATCATAATGCCAACAATCTCCTTGGACTTGATGGCAACCACCACACCAAGTCACTCTCCCCCTTTGACATCAAGGGCAAAGGGTGGACCAAGATATTTTCTTCTTTGGTATACCTTCTGTTGTCCATATTCTCCCTGAGTACATGCTGAAGTTTCTGATTTGGCTTCCCCTTTGTATATGCCAAAGTGTACCAATCTATCCATGCTCCCCCTGAGCAGATGCAGGTTCTAAGACCAACCATTCAGATCTGTACCATAAGCATCGGCCTGCAATACTATTCCTTTGATGTATCATTTAGTTTCATCAGCAACTTCTAACCATAATGCCAACAATGAATTATTTGAAGTATATGCTCCCCCTGAGTGTGAGCCAACCATGACTGAACCATTTCCTGAGTTTGTTCTGTCTCCCCCTGAGCCTGAGCCAACCATGACTGAACCTAGGTCTGTTCTACTGCCCTTTGTTCATATAGGCGACTTTGCAGCCTGTAACTCGCGTATATACGTGACTTGTCTTCATTATATCAGCGTATGCAAGGAATACTGAAATTCATCACTTTCAGATTCCCCTGTGTCTGTTATGTCAGCTGACTGAGTTATGCCATACTTTTTTGTCTCTGTCTTCTTCAATTCCTGGAACTGTGATGATGTATGGTCCTCTTGTTTTGAATTTTGAAATCTGTTCCTGCATTCCCTTGCTTTATGTCCATATTTGTTGCATGTATAACATCTTACATATTTCATTTTCCTTCTATCACAATCAATTGCTTTGTGTCCATATGCATTGCAGGCAAAGCAATATCCTCTAAAATACCTGGGATGCAATGATCTTTTGTAATGGTCTTGAACCATTCTACTTCTACATCTGGCTGCAACATGTCCAAGATTATGACATACATGACATTCAACATTATTTAGTGGAGGAAATAATCGTCTATCACGTCCATAGTTAGGAGTAAAGGATCTCCCTTGAGGAATTTCTTTCCTTGGTTGTTCCTTGTTGAGCATTTCAAATTTCTCCTTAGAGTTTCTTGCCTCACCTTGTGAACTAGATTCACCTTCAACATATTCATGAAAACCAAGACCATTTTTGATAGCAGGATACCTTTGGCTATTAAGAATATTATCCAAGACTTTAGTACTATCTTGAAATCGTAAAAGCTTATCCTTTTCTTCTAGTTTACCTTTCAAGATATTTACCTCAACTTGATGTTGTTCTTCCTTTTTCAGATACTAATTCCTTAGGTCTTCTTCAGCTCTTCTTCTTTCTTCCACTTGTCGCTTTAGTTTGATCACTTCATGTTCTTCTCTGTTCTGTTCTCTTGATTTTTTAAGATCTTCTTTTAGAGAGAGGATCTTTGATTCAAGTCTCTGAATAGTTATGCTCTGATCCTTTACTATATCTTGCAATTGCTCCCTTACCCTGGTTATTGTCTCCAATTTTTCGTTTAATTTGGTAACTTCTTCAGTTTCTGCATTCTTCTTCTCGTGTGCCATGAGACTTTTAATATCTTCGCTATTATTGAATGAAGCATTCTTCTTTTCATGTGCCACGAGACTTCTAATATCTTCATTATCATTGAATGAACTTTTAATATGGGTATAATAGCTTCTACCATCTTCTTCAGATATCTTTCCTTTGTTATGAGGGCATCTAGCAGCATAGTGACCAACTCTGCCACATAGAAAACATTTGAAAGGTAGCTTACCTTTGAACCGTCCAGTTCCCCGTTCAAGATTCTTGACAAAATTTACCTCATCTTCTTCCTCTGATACTTCGAATGCGGCTTCTGGTGGTACCTCTTGTCGCATTTCAAAAGTAGTTAAGATCCCGTGAAGCTGTGACATGGTGATTTTCTTCACATTCTCCTTTTCTTCTATGGCAGATACTTTAGAATCAAATTTAGCAGACGGAGATCTAAAAACCTTTTCAACTAAGACAACTTCCTCAAATTCTTCACCCAGATCCCTCATACAATTCACAATCTCATCCATACACAGGAAATAATTAGCTATGCTTTCATTACTATGCATCTTAAGAGTTTCATACCGGATTCTGAGAGTTTGAAGCTTTGCTCTTTTTACCTGATCATCTCCTTCGTAGCTTGTGACGATTTTGTCCCATATTTCCTTAGCTGATTTGAAATGCATGATCTTCATAAATTCTGATTGTGTCAAACTACTCAATAGGACAGTAACAGCTTTGGCATTGAGCTCATATTGCTTTTTCTCTGCTGGATCTGTAGGAGTTGCTGATGGGAATTTGTATCCTCCTTCTACGATTCCCCAAACTTCTGCTCCAAGTGATTGTAGATATGCAGTGGTTCTTATCTTCCAGTGAGTAAAATTGTTCCCATCAAAAACTGGTGGCCTGATGTGTGCTTCTCTTTCTGGATTAGCCATTCTGATGGATCTTTTCCTTCAAGCGATCAAGCTTCCTCTGAAGGAACTGCTCTGATACCAATTGTTGGAAATAATACTGAGAGGGGGGGGTGAATCAGTATTAACAGATCAGATAAAACTTTTCAATTTCATACTCAGATTCATATACGCTGCTTCTATGAAGTCAACCAGCGTATACACGCGACTGTGTCTAAAGCAAATAGCGTATACCCAGAGATCTTATAATTCAGTTAGCTTAAACTTCAGTAAATGCATCAGGACATTATTAAGCATATTAACAGTAAATAGGTGCAGTATAACAGAATAGGGCATCACACAAGATCCACACACATATGAACACCATGATATAAGGTGGAAACCCAATGTGGGTGAAAACCACCTGCTGCAATTCGTTTCTTTCTTCTTAATGAGAAACTTCTTTTACAATATACTGGTGAAGTCCTTTACCAGTATGCAGGCTACAACCCTCTCTCGTTTTCCAACTACTTCTGGAAGGGAGCTACAACCCCCTCAACTCTTGTACTAGCTGATCCATTTACTAGTACGTAGGTGCTGACCCTACAATCTTCAGGGACCACGTTTCATCAATTTTCAGACTGGATCCAAGAGTACAAAACAAACATTACTGCAATACAATCATCAACTTAAACTTGCATCATAATTCATTAAACAACCCAATACTGAATCACTGAAACCCTGTCATTAAGAACACAGGACCCAAACCAGAGACCAGAACTCTGTAACAACCACAAGAATCAGCAGCAACCTGAGATATCAAACTTTATCATGCATACGCTACTGCACTTTACCGAAACCGCGTGTATACGCACTTTCTCCAAAGGAAACCCGCATACAGATCTAGAAATGATTACTTATGCCTCCGCTGTTAGATCCAACCCTTGCCAAACTTCCCGAACAGACAACCAGCAATACCAGATCCTCTCACTTCGTCAGACACCCAATACGCCCACTTTGCCTAATGATCTTCTCCTTATATAGCCTTAGGCCTTGCTTAATACCATGGTCCAAAACCATAACAAACCAATACCATCAACTTCGAAACTAGGGATCAACATGTCCGTCGAGACACCATGGTCCAAAACCATAGGCACAACTTCCAAGGACTAACTACTACGGACCAACGGTACTAACTGCCAAGGACTAACTGCCACGGACCAACGGTACTTTTCACATGTACGCGCTTTTACTGAATCCAACCTGCGTGTATACGCTGATTCGCCTTGATGAACTTGCGTATATCTCTTTCTTGTCCTGCTGTACTAAGATCTGTCCTCTGATTGAGTTGCCATCACCTGTACCAATCTCTGAGCACCTGTACCCACCTCTGAGTGAGTTGCCATCAAGGACAACACTTGAAACATAATGCCAACACATCTTTCAGGATGTTTCATGGTCTTTCACAATTTTTCGTGAGCTTTCGTCATATTTTAGGATGTTTCACAGCGTTTTGTAGTCTTTCTTCATCTTCCATGATTTTTCTTCGTCTTTTGCGATCTTTCATGGT
>APFE030190872.1:41239-58238 GCA_000404065.3 Pinus taeda
CCTCTTTTACAATGTACTGGTGTAGTCCTTTACTAGTACGCAGGTTGCAACCTGCAGAGGGCTACAACCCTCTTATCTCTTGTACTAGCCGATCCATTTACTAGTACGTAGGTGCTGACCCTACAGAAGGCTACAACCTTCTTTCATTCAGGGACCACGTTTCATCAATTTTCAGACTGGATCCAAGAGTACAAAACAAACATTACTGCAATACAATCATCAACTAATACTTGCATCATAATTCATTAAACAACCCAATACTGAATCATTGAAACCCTGTCATCAAGAACAAAGAACCCAAACCAGAGCCTAGAACTCTGCAACAACCACCAGAATTAGCAGCAACCTGAAATATCAAATCTTAATATGCATACGCTACTTCACTATACCAAAACCGTGTGTATACGCGCTTTCTCCAAAGGAAACCCACGTGCAGATCTAGAAATAATTACTTATGCCTTCACTATCAGATCCGACCCTTGCCAAGAGTCCCAAATAGATAACCAGCAAATACCATATCTTCTCACTTCATCAGACACCCATTGCCTACCTCTTTGCCTAATGATCTTCTCCTTATATAGCCTTAGGCCTTGCTCAATACCACGAGCCAAAACCATAGAAATCCAATAGCATCAACTTCAAAACTAGGGATCAACACGTTCGTCAAGACACCATGGTCCAAAACCAGAGGCACAACTTCCAAGGAATAACCGCGACGGACCAAAGATAAGTTTTCCACATACACGTGCTTTTACTGAAGCCAACCTGCGTGTACATGCAACTTGGTATATAGCAAACCTGCGTATACGCGACTTGGTATATAGTGAACCTGCTTGTATACGCGACTTGGTATATAGTGAACCAGCGTGTATATATTTTCTCTTTCTATCCTGCTGTATTAAGATCTATCCTTTGATTAAGTTGCCATCACCTGTACCTATCTCTAAGTGAGTTGCCATCAGGGACAACACTTGTATCATAATGCCAACACACCTTCCTTAACTGTCTACTATCTTCGCGATCCACTCATATAGCTCAAAAGGAAATGATGCAAAGAAAATTTCGTGGATTTCTGTATATAAGTAGCACTGCAACCACTGTTCCTTAGGTACTCTCAGGTTCCAATTTTCCTACACCGTAAACATGTGAATCTTCTTATCCAACGACCCTTCAATTTCTTTCTTGGTTGGATTTGAGTGACACGACATCAGATATCCCTTATGTAGATCCTAGTCCTGGCAATAGAACCATTTGTTGGCTTGTAAGGGCCAGAGCCATGTTCAGAGATGATTTAACCAAACAAATCCTGGTACTACTGGCCCTTTCGGTAATAGCCCGTGGAGCGTGGACTCAGGTCTCACCCGAAGTAGTATGGGAGGGTGCTAGAACCAGGTTTTCACACCCTAGAAATGTCTGATGATTTTCAGTGGTCCGCATATTTACCCTGCGCACACGTTGCTATGCGCATCTATCAGTACCTTGCAGCCTACAATGCTGCCTTCGTGCAGCGCTGCTTGAGATGTGGTCCGTGTTATTACCCAATTTCTTACTATTAACTGGATATTAGTCGATCACTTAGCTTATTAGTATGTGTCTAGTTAGATTTAACAGTGCTCAACATTGATATAAGTGTGTGCGTTAAAGAAAACAATATAATTAAATAGGAAATAACACAAGAACATATACACAATACTTGGAATCAAACTTCTCTTTATTATTCTTCTTCCTAGGTTACAGACTCGACTCTGCCCTGCACACTCAGTTGTAGGGGTCTATGCACTTAGCAGCGGACTCTAGTAGGCCTCTATGCACTTAGCTGCAAAGCCTCTTCCTACTACAACGACCCAAAGCACTTAGACCTTTACTCTATGCTCACTATCTTCTAGACTCCATTTGCTTCCATGTATCTCTCTCATTATCATTACAACTTAGAGCCTCACTCTATTTATACAATCCCATAGTCCGCAGACCATGGGTAGGCTGACATTACTTTACAAAACATAGGGTAGACAACCCTATGACTCCTCATACATTTTCCACTACGCGCCCATAATTCGCGTAGTCTTACAATATTATTTGACCAAAACTTGGGCTTTGAGCCCCAAAACATGTTGCGGGGGGGATTCCATGCCCAGCACGTTGTGATCAAAGTACATTCGAAGACAGTGCCAAGATGTCTGAGTTTTATTTGCATAACATGGCCTTAACAGACATGAATGTATGGGACCCTAATGCCAAGCTAGGAGATTTACAATTCATGGCTTTAGCATCATGGATGAACCATGAGGAAGCAAGGGCTGCAAAAATGAAGAAGATATTGGAAAAAGAACAAACAAATGCCCTTTTGATCACAATAGAGCAGTCCAATCCAATGGCCTTCATTAGCACACATAATTTAATTGTAATGATCCTTAGCTTGCACCCCGGTACCTTATTTCCCAAGAGCAAGCAATTTCACATTTTGAGGACATGTTTAGGGTATTAGGGGATGACAACATACATGCTTGCCTAAGGAGATGGAACACATTGCCATACACTTTAAAGATAGGAGAGTACCACTCTCCTCAAAGAATGAGAGAAGCACTGAACATGACACCCATGTACAAGCAATCTATGCAAAGGCTCAAAGTCAATTGGATTGGCTTGAAACTCAGTCCACCACTACTCTTGGGAATGCTAGAAGGAAGGAAGGAAGAAGAAGAAAAGAGGTAATGGGAGGAGGTAGAAAAGAAAGCAGGTTTCTATGAACAAGAATAGGAAACCACAACAAAGGCATGGGATGTCACAGAGGCCACTAGAGCTATGAAGGACATGGATATTGGTTGGGTTGCTCAGAGGATGAGCAACACTTTCAGCAGGTGGGTGATGCTGAGCCTCATCATTAGGTAATTATATGGGCCTTAATTGACCTCCTAACTTAGTCAAACCAACTTTTCTCACAACTTATTACAAGTTTTAATTATATTTTTGTTTAATGAGATGAGTTAGAGTGGGATATTAAGCCTGTTGGACTAATATGCATTGAATCCAGGTTTGGAAGAGAAAATCAAGGGATTTTGGCAAAGACTAAGGTTTGAAACTCAAATGGGTGAGGGGAGAGAGATTGTAGGAGGTAAATCCTCCTCATTTACTCCTTCCCCATATATTTCTCCATTAATCCCAAGAGCTTAGAGTGCAAGCAACCAAATCATGAGGATTAGAAGGCAACCGAGCAAGTGATAGAAAAATAGTTAGTTCATCTTGAGTTTGGGAGTCGAGCCTCCCTAAATTTAAGGAGGTCATTGGGGAATTTAGTTTTATAAGTAGAGAGGCCTAGAGCCTCATGAGGATTCAAATTTTTGTTGTAAAACTCTAACTATTTTTGAGCTCCAGACTTGTGGAAGACTTTTTGATGTAGTTTTTTGTTTTGGCAATAAGAATGAGTTAGTTCTTGATTCACTACTGAGTTAGCTCGGATGGATGAAGCTCTTGGCTTAGGGCCTAACCCTAGCAACAAAGGCTCCTCTTTTTTTATTTTATGCTTAGCTCAGTTTCATACATCCGTGGTTAAACTATTTTTAGAAGTATTTCATTGCAAGTAGTGTAGATTTGATTAATTGTTTATTAGTTTTCTTCCATTTGTGTCTTAATTTAGTAGTAGATTAGAAGGGATAAAAGAGGCTCCACAAAGCTTCGAGTAGGTGTCTTGGCCTCACTTCTTCCTTCTGGGATCATGATTTAGAAAAAGACCTTTATGCAACTCAAAAAGATAGATTTCCATTTCTCTCATGATATTTAGAGGTTGTTGTACTTAAACTAGCATTTGATCATTTTTGCAAAGTAGGATTTCATTTCCATGTCTTCTATCTTCATTCTTGTAGTAGATCTCATCCATGATTCCATTTTATTCAGCAAGTTCTTTATGCATAAGGCGGATAGTTAAGTTCATTAAATTCTACTTTTCTAGCTCATGATAATTCTTCATGTTACACAACTTTTTGGAAATTATACATGTTTGATGCAGAGCACATACTTCAGAAGTAGACATAAATCTCATAGCCAACAACCACCTTCCAATTTCATCCACCCATAGGCATTCCTTATTTTCCTGAAAACATTCACCAATTTCATCATTTTATATAGAAATTTCCTCAAGCATTTTGAGCGACCATCTCCTAAACTTGCGTTTGGGTTCTAAGTGATCCTGGGCCTCTTCTTACTCCATTACACCCATCAACTACCTTACCTAATCTTTCCATCACCGCCAACACCCATCATTTTTCTCACGACTACATCCTGTAGAAATATAGGGAATCCTATAGGTTTCTAGTACATCCTGTAGGTTTTCCTGTAGTGGCCTCCTTTGTGGCTGAATTGAGGGAAAACATTTATGAAGCCTCCCAATGTCACCCAAGGGTCCCCCAAACTTTCCAACCATCCATCAGTGTCCCTAAATCACCTGCCACATCACCAAAAGGGATTACTTTGTACACTTCATTTTTCATGAAAATCATAAAAAGACAAAACAGATTTATTATAGTCCTTTACATGCATAACAGTTGTGTTTGATTTTTTCAACTTCCATGCTTAGGGTAGTATCATTTCGTTCATGTTAATTTAGCATCATTGCAAAGCATAGCTCTTAGCAGTTAATTAGGAAATGGTGTGCCTTGGCATTGAATTTCAGTATTTTTCCTTATTGCAAAAGATGAGTTCTCTCTAAGATTAGCTTTCTATTTCTTTCATCAGGGAACCAAGCTTCTTCTGAACACATAGAAGTTTGGCTTCAAAACCCTAATGGTCTCTCACCAACTGAATAGTGACAAAAGGTAGAACCATCACTTTTACTTGTGCATACAGCACTATCACCTGTAAGTTTGTATGATCCTCAGGTTGATAAAGTAAGGCTTGTAGCCGAAGAGTTGCAACATTGTTGCTACAATATTAGTGATCATCAGTAAGGATGGTGCATGGGCATATTTTGATGATGACAATTAGTTCTATGGAGTAGGGAGAAGTGTTTTATATAGTGAATCTCATAGCATTAACTTAGAGTTGGATTGGGAAATCAAACCAATTATCATGCTCAATTAATGGCTCTAAAACTTATCAAAAATAAAAATAGGGTGTGGACTAACTATGGTCCACACACTGATGCTATAGTGCGACATTCCCATTGTTATTACATTATATAGTGATGAATCCTTTGAAACCAACTTCACTGCACCATTAAGAGTAAATTATTTATTATACAAATATCAATATAACAACTGAATGAGAGAAAATTTTTCACTATACAAATATGAATATATCATTATCAGTGAAGAATTACAAAGAACTCCCCTGGGAGTTCATTATACTAGTTTGTATGGAAAAAAGAATGGATTAGCAATTCAGGTTCTCTAAAGTATGGGATTCCCATGGTCATGCATTTATAGCTTTCCATGTAGTCAATTATGATAACAAATGTGTTAAAATGGGAATTTGAGGGAAAGCCATCTTATTTGGCTGATTTTATGAACATTCAGAATTTGTTTATGTGGAGTGGTCATTAAGACCCACTTTTTTGTTGAGGCATAATCTAGTATTTGGAGCATAGCAGTTGGAGATAATGTCAGGATCCATTGCCAAATCTATTGGTGTACAAGTCCTGAACTGAAATTTCATTCAAGTTCTAGTAGGTTATTTTTTATGTATCACACATATATGAATGGTCATCACCCCCTTGTTCATGGCTATCAATAGACACACGTGCTCTTCCAAGACATGTTCATGTGATGAGTAACTTCTAGTAGCTATTTCTAATTGTATCATACATATATAAATGGTCATCAACCCTCGGGTCGTGGTCATCGGCAAACAAAAATGTGCTTCAAAGACATGACATGATGAGTATGTTGGTTGTAATCACAAAAATATTATACAACATTCATGGCCAAGACTATCGGGAGATAAGTGTTAGTAATAGCATAATTGCTTCTAGTTTATGCAACAAAATATCTAGTTGAGAACCTTCACATGATCAGTTTGATAGAAAATCATGTAGATCAATTGGTTCTTTTGTTATGGGTGTCACTTGTCTTGTCACAAGAGAAATTCATGTCAGTTTAACTAAAAGCTTCACACATTTTCAGGACTAGGTAGATGGATGCCACCTCCCATAACTGTTTTGCAGAATTTTTAATGTTGCAACCAAGAATATTTTGATAATAGAAATTTTTTAATATTTGGAATTAGAATATATTGATAAATTTGGTAAATAGTAGACTTTGCTTCTCTTGTAAACGTTTGATCATAATTCACTTTTGCATGCTTACAGTGTCAATCAAACATGGATAATCCATTTTATTTTCATTGTTGCACGTTGCTTGCAATGTTGTGCACATGCATTAAAAGAATCATGGACATTAACTTAACTATAATCACTCGACTCCACTGACTCACTGAGAAACTGAAATAGAAATTTGTGGTTTAGAAATAAACATAAAGCACACAATCTCCAAAGGTGGTGTAATATTTATTCAATGCTTTTTGTTTTCGTGTTGGGCATATAAAATGTCATTCCATATAAGGAAGTTTTACCTGTTGCAAATGGACATCGCACAAAACATCATCTTAGCTGATTTTGGGGACCATATTTTACACTTCGAGAAGATTTTCAGACTCATTTTAATCATCTACAGGATTCAAATGGTGGGGGAATATGCAGGGGCGTTCTTGATCACAATATAGCCTATTTGTAGTTAAATCATGTCTTCCATACTAGGTCCATTCAACCTACAAACTACCAAATATTTTTTTTCCATCTTTTTCCTTTTCTAATACTTGATAGTGTTAATAACATTAAGTGAATAGGCATATATTTTTAGTGAAGATTGTTTTTCACCCTCCTTTATATGAGGAAAATGAGGAACAAGTTCTCATTCAAGTAAAATTAAGAAAACATTTGACTTATGTAGCCTAAAAGCATAATGGAAATAAAGGGAGCAGGGGTAGAGATCCTACCTGGGTTCACTTCCTCAAATGGCCAGCGCACTCCAACAACAAGGTCATTACATTGGTTGGGCTGCTATGGTTGTTAATGTGAGGTGGATGAACACCCAACAAGGAAAATAATCCCCCACCTCTTAATAGGTGGTGCAAGCTCGCCACTGTAGTATAAGGAAGCACTATTAAAAAAGAAAAAATAGGTTTACTAGACTAAATTGTCTCATCTTTTGTTGAGAGAAATACACCCACCGAGGGTTTTTCTAATATAAATGTATTTTTTGCCCTTACAAATCTTAATAAACTTTGTGAATGTCTGGGATTTGAAGCAAACAACCCTACTAAAATTTTAAGTCTCAAGAGAAAGGCTTAAAAAATAATGTTTCGTTTATATGTTTTTTAACTACCTGTACCTATTTTTCTCACAGTCATTCATATGGTAAGGTTCTTCTAGTAGAGGCCTTCAAACGGGAAGAAGATCCTCTTCCTTTCAAATTTGATATACACTTTCAATTCCATTTATATCAAACCTAATTTTAATAAACTAGAGATTTCTTAGTACAATTGTATAAATGCTTCTAGAAACATACCCTGACGAGCTTCACCACTAAAACAAACTTCCGTGTGGGGTATATGCATTTGAGCCAAAATTGCGTGAGACTTCTGCCCAAATTTAATGTTTTTGATACCTATGTCCTACAAGATATGGCACAACACAACCTGAGTCGATGCATTAACACTCTATCAACCCCAATAGTGCACCAACATCCCAATGGGGGTTAGGAATCTTCATGTCCAATGGTCACACAATTTTGGTGAAAATGGGAAATAAGATATCCAAACAACATTCATTACATTAACCACAGAAGTTTCCCCATTTTGGATTATGTGCAATTAGGGATTTATATCAGTTGGCTAATATCAGAGGGAAAAACGAAATGTAGTTCTTCAATTTTGATTCAATCTTTTCATTTTTTAAAATCCATTCTCCATAAACTCAAAATCTAGAACCATTATTCACAAACCAAGTCGTACCAAATTTAGAAAGATTTATAAAGAAAGCGATTGGCCAAACCAAATAATCAGAAGAGATTGAAACTTCTGTATCTGCTTGTTAGCTTGGATAAACACCTTGCATGCAGCATCCACGATGTCATCCAACTCGCTAATGCCATTCTCCAATGTCGGACCATCATGTACAACATCATCTTCATCAGGTCGTGTTGTAAGAAAATTCTGAAGTACATATGATGATGATGTCAATGCCTCTTAATACATACAACTTACCAAATAAAACTCAGAAGGAAATGAAAAAGAGTAGCTCGAAAATAATTTTAATAGGTTAATTTTAGATTAGCTCAAAATGTCAATTTCCATGGTAGCTTATGTTACTAATATTGAGGTTAATTTATTCTTATCTGAGAATGTTGTCAATATTGGGGTTAATTTTTTTTTTTTAATTTTAATTTTAAGTTTTGAGGAAAAAAATGTCACCTTAAGCTGAGCTATATCTAATGATTCTGAAATCTTAGAGAGTGATCATTTTGGCATGAGGGAATCAATAAAAACTATTGAAGCACTCCTTAATATAAGCAAGTATCCTCATATAAAGAGGGAAAGGGGACATGAGGTTTACACATAAGGGTAATATCGACTAATCCTGAAGGAGGTGGAAAATATGCTCAAATATATGAATAATGTTATCAATAAACTTAAGTATTTGTAGGTAGACCATTGTTTTTAGGGAACTTCACTTAGAGCTCATTAACACACTATTAGAATATAGTCATAGTTTATTTTAAATTACTCGCTCACATTAGTCATTTTTAGTTGTATTACTTATTAGCTAGTTGTATATTTTAGCCCAAGACTTAATTAGTCGTTTTTAGTTGTGTCACTTAAGATTGCTCATTTTTTGTAGTATTTCACTTGGAAAAGTTGTGGTGACTAAATTTTTTGGTCACCTAGTCACTAATTTCTCATTTTCTACTAGTGATTGTTGCAATTTTACCTATATTATTGAGTGGCGAATACTCTAAAATAAAATCATAGATTTTGTTTTCCATCCTATTTGTAGGTGTCCCAACTTTCTCACTTTATTAGGAACCACAATATCCCAATATTTGAGAACCAAAATTAAAGTATCAATAACCACAGTACCAACAACCATTTTTCATACAACAAAATTATGTCTACTTTACGAGTATTGATTAATCTAAGAATTCAATTATTTTGTGGGTTGATCCCAAGCCTTCAATGCTCATAGATATCATAATCATTTTATGATCCTTTTGGAGGAGTTTCTAGTTTGTCTGTACAATATTTGTTTGTTTCCTACCTTTACTTCTTATTCAAACCTTTCCTTGAAAAGTGTATGCAATAATTTATTCCTTTTGGGCGACCTATTCCATTGTTACCACCATCCATTTGGATGCCTCCTTCCACATGTCCATCATGTATATAATCAATTGATTATTTATAAGAAGGCCTTGCCACTTTCTTCTTAGCATATGGACTATTGTATCACTGACTACTAAAATATTCTCCCATATCGAAATCAATTCCTTCCCAGGATACCTCGATTGAGTTTGATACTTGCAATCTACAATTTTCTTTTTCAAATTGATTCAATAAAAATGAGCATTTAGTGTCCCTTGAATAAGGAATGTTAGTAGAAATTGATTACACTTTCCAATAATTAGAGATATGTTTTTCATCTCTCCTAATAAGTTGCATGCGCTAATCTATTCCATCATAAAATAAGTGTTCATACCCCTTGCAGGGTAAGAGGTGACCCACTAATACACTTATAAAAACTCCTCAATCTTTCACTTCTTTAACTTAAGTTTCTTACTAGATCCCAAACAAGCCAAATTTCGCATTTGTGCCGAAGGAGAACTCTACTTTGTCCCTTTTGAGTACTTCTCACTATTTCTGTTATTATTATCTAACCCAACAACACTTCTATATCGATTATGTGTGGTAGATATGTCTAACGTTGGATCATGTCACCTTTTGAGTGTAATCACTATTCCATACTTGGGGAAAAATATCTTAATAATGATTAGATTCCTACCATTATTGGCATAAAAATAGACATTTTTATAATCGAAATAATGAATAGCCTTCTATATTACATATTTTATTTATAGAGAACACAGCAACCCCATTATTATGTCCATTTCAACACAATTTTAATATTAATCTATTTGGTTTGGAGAATTTATTTGGGCAAGAGAGATAAATCTCCCTAGAATGTTCTCATTGTCCATATTTTTCTTCTCCTTCCAATTTTTGAGTGGAGATGTAATTTAATGAGTTAATTCCTCCTTGTTTATATCAAACCCCAATTCCCAATATTTTGGTCAAATATGAGAGTTCGTACAGAAATAGTGATGAATCTTGATTGCCTCTTTGTCCTCCACCCATGAAATGAAAAATTCATGTAATCTTTAGATAAAATTGTCAGAAGAAAAGACATATCTGACCTCCATAATCAAATATTTTCCCACCTGGTTCTTCAAAGTAGCTTAGGAAAAAAATCACCTATAAAATCTTCCCATCAAAGAAAATATTTGATAATGATTAACATCATCTAGTGACTCTCTTGCCAATGATCAATCTTAGCCTCTCTATGCTATTCTTCACAACCTAGGATGACCCCTTATTCTTGTTTATTCTCCACCAACTTCTTTTCTTGTTTCTCCTTCCATTTGGGATTTGGCTAAAAATCTAATCAAGTCACCAAGGGTTCACAATATATACCTTTTACTATGTGTTTCAAACTTGAATTCCCTCACTAGATGAAAGGCATTACAATTATGATAGCAAGAGTTCTAAGAAAAACATTAGTTTCAAATTATCTTTGTTTAGAGCCTTGGACACTAAGGTGATATTTGGGGTGAGGAGACCATTGGTCTATGAAGTAACTCTTCTTCACATAAATAAGATCGCCATGATGAGACTCGGATTTTCTTTTTCATTGGGTATATGAAGAAGTCATCATATTCTCAATAATTGCTATAGGAGGGCAATGTGTTGAAAAAAATTAAATAAGCTCTTTCCACTTTTTAACTAAATTTCCTTGACATTAAATTAAAGAAAATGTAGGATTTCCTTCTAATTCTGTACCTAGTTAGTGAGCACAAACTATGAAAATGATCTTCAAAAGACATAAAGCCAAAAGTTTGGAAAATTTAATATAGACATCAATCCTCTTATACATCTGCTAAATATTCCATTAACTCTTCCCTTCCTGTTCTAAAAATTAATATTCTCACCCTCACTTTAATCGAGTCCATTATAATCTCCAAACCTATACACACACACACACACATATAATTCATTAAAAAACCAAAAAGCCATATCATTTAATAATTTTTTTTTATAAAACTTCATTCATTAAATGAAAAGACATCCCATCCAAATTCCAAACAATCCTATTATATAAAAGTCATACAAAAATAATACTTAATACATAATAAGAAGTATTACACAACCAAAATTAGTAAAGTATCAAAATACTAATTTCCAAAATAACATCAAAATTATTATCAAACAACTAAACAAGCAAAGCCTTAAACATAAAAGATCTCCGCACTTCTAAAGTAAAGATTTTATGAAATTTCTATTTATATGCTATGCTTTAAAATTGAAATAAATAATTACCTTATATACATGAACAAAATATTATTAACATTAATACAAATATTTTACTAGATTTATTACTTAAAAAATTATAATATATCCTTAGAACACATTATTTGAAAAAACAAATTTTTCTACACATTTATTTTTGACAAAAAAAAAAAATTTACATATTAATTTTATATTTAAGATATGGTCTATACTAGAATTGGGCTTGAGGAATTTCAAATTTTTAAATTGAGAATAACTAAAAATATTTGATAATTTGGAATATTCTTTATCTAATACATAATGTAACCAATAACATAGAAGGTAGGTGAATAGTTTTTCATGAAAGGCTATTGGCTTTACCATTTATTAAAAAATCATTTATCAAAAGTTGCTTTGGCATTTTAGCTCTGCAACCTAACTTAATCATTTCTAGTTTAATGCTGCTCATTGTCATAAGTAAATTTTATTTGCTAGCTATGTGGTAATTATAAAAAAATTATAAAAACATATGATTAATGACATTAACCTTATTAAGGTAAATAATACTAATATTAATACATAATATTAAAGTAGGCTGATTAGTCTCCACGGCACTGGAATTCGTATAGTCTCCACCCTACAGTCCACGCATCAATTTCGCACCTAATCCTCACCGAATTCATGAATGCCGAATGGAAATAATGAATGGAAGGACAATGTATTTCGTCCTTTTGCTAAATGAACTTAAGCAAACATTATATTTTCATCGTTCCGGATCGAGCTGAAAACAGTTACAATCCCAAAACTGTTCTATCGCTTAATAAATCCAATAACATATCGCTTGGCACCAAGTTGAAACGTAACATTCTTTCGCTCACGCTGGTCACATCATGAATATAAATCTATGTTTCTTAATATAAAAATTTCTAAACCAAATGCGAAGCCCATGGACACAATCGCAAGGTGTCAAAAGCAAAAATGGTAACTAGATAACTTCAAGAAAGGCCGTAACTCACCTGTTTGAGAAGGTTGGAGAGGCCCACAATGTACTAATACAACAAAATGTAAAGTTACACACTTAAGTGTAAAATGTCATTATTATATTTGTGGTATTTCATTGTTTTATTGACTAAAAAATTTAAAATCTATCAAATGCTTAATATTATGAAATTAAATTTATTATTTTTAAATAAAATTTATTTTTATTATCTCAAATAGATTGGGTTAAAATGTTTCTCGTTTATTATGGTAATGATGGCAAGAGTTGAACCTAGTATTAAATTACTATGTAGTCTATCACTAAATTACTATTTACACTAAATATAAATAATTTGAAAAATAATATTATATATTAATTACTATGTACCATAAACTCAAATGGTTTGTAATTAAATTAAAAATTTCTATTTTCTTATTGGTGTAAAGCATTAAATAGACAATTTTTATGGGTTTTATTTTTTAATTTACAAAAAAAAATTTAAAAATATAAATTTGAAAAAAATATGTAAAAGTAACATGTGTACAACTCTCATTATATCAATGTATACTCTAATGACATGACATGTGCACTATACTATGAACATTATATAAAAAATTGCCATCATTCAATATTACATAATAATTATTAACTTGTTATCATTCTCTCAATGTCAAATTATATATCAATAAGATTTATCTCCCAAAAAAATGTTTAATATATTTAAAAAATTAATAAAAAGAAGGTTAAACAAATATTTATATAACTCATTTACAATTTTATTATTGTTTGGAGTACATACAACATATCATGACATTAAAATATTTTATTAAACTAAGCGGTAGGGGTAGGGAACGCTAGCTACCCAGCCTTGTTAGATTAAGCAATATGTTTCAAAATTATCACAAATCTATGTGGTTGAGAAAGTTGCAAAATTAAAGTGCAAAATACCCCTATTAGATTAAGCCATATAAATATAATTCTTAAAATCAAATGGAAAATATCATACATGATTTATAATAATTTTGAACAACTTAAAAGGGAAAAAAATAAAATAACATAAAACAAAAAATCAATACCATATTTATACTTGTTTTTTAAATATGGAAAATCATTGCAACATATCTGCCAACAATGTTATAGTAAATTGTTAAATATTATACTTAAATTGAATAATAAAAATAAAAATGGAATGTGTAAAATAAAATAAAGAAAAAAAACCCGAATCTAACATGATGATAATTATTAGTAATATGATGTTTTAACTACCAAGAGGTGCATTCTAAGATGTGTGATTATGTTCTTGCTCAACCGTGCAATTCACATGTGCTCTTTTCAAAATAAAAATTGAATATGCTATAAATAGAAAAAAAAAAAAAATTCTCCAATAAAAATAAAATAGAGATATATATTGAGTTTGTTTTAATTAAAAACATTATAAATATTAATAATGTTACTCTCAATATGTTTACTTGGTTAGTTGTTGCATGGAAAGGTAATCCAATGTGGAAGAAAAGATGTAATGTCCCATTATGTTTTGTTATGTTATGTGATGTAATGTTATGCATTGTCAAATCCATATAAAACCAAAAAAATACAATATTAACTATAATATAAATAATGTTGGTTCAAATTAAATAAAATAAAAAAAAAATTGGAGAGTTCTGTTCTTTTCATACCATTGCCACACACATAAATAACAATAGGTATATTGAAATAGCTCCAAAATATGATCTTCTTGGTGTTTGACATAACTTTTTAGATAATACTCCATAATGAGACTTAGAATTAATATAAAGAATGAAAATATCACTTTCCTTGGAAGCATAATAAATAATCATGTTAAATTAATAGATAAGAAATTAAGAAATATATATATCTTATACTTTTTTTCTAAATGTTTCAACATAAAACTTAAATAATCTATTTAAATATCCATGTTATGTAATATATTTCAATATGAATTTGAGAGTATATAGAAAGAATATGTGTGTTGATCATAGGAAAATATTTCAATTTCTAGAATAAATAAAATATTTTACCATGTATGGTTAGGTAATATTGAAATCTATTTAAGGTAAAATTAATAATGGAAAAATATAAACATTTCAAGTAGATTTGCTAAGATTGAAAAAGTTTGAAATTTTAAGCCATGTAGTCTACACAATCCAAATGTTCAAAAATACTTTAAAAACATTATATATATATTATATATATATATATATATATATAATAATAATATAGTTTCCATATTTAACAGAGAGATATCAAAACTCTTGACATACAAACCTATCAATTTTTGCATTGTTTGCCTATCAAAAGACTTAATCCTCCCAACACATGGTGGATCTAAGATACATCTACATTAATAATATATACTTTTTTATTTTTTTAAGTTCATATTCTACCTTTTCTTTTATAAATCTTATACTAATATGTAAGCATGACATGTATATAGAAAAATTAGAGAGATATTTTGGGAAATATAAATGTAATTTTGTAATTTAAAGTTGTCTCACTTTTACAATGATATTTCTTATTGGTTTCTTACTGGTTAATTTAGTTATTGAAGCAAATGAAAATTAGGACCATGAAATCTCAAATTTTGTGCAAGAGAATGAAAACTAGATGAATATACACATTTTTGAGAAAAAAAGTTTCGGTAATAATCACATATTTCCCGCTTTTTTTCTCAATTATCAAATATGCATCATAGAAGCTTGAATTCCAATATACGCATCTTCTTTGTTATTAAGAAAAAAATTATTGTATGGCATTGTAGTCCCTTCCACTCTAAGTGGAAATTATGTTCTTAAATAAATTGCAAATTGATAGATGTAATGGAAAAATTAATTTGCTACTAGGGGGCAAGGACTTACATGAAATTTGGTGGGTAGTAACCATTGCACGTTTACATTATTACTCCTACTTATTAAAGTGATCAAGAACACATAATAATGATGGGTAATTACTCTTAGTAAATATGCTTACTTACATTTTGTTCCTATCTAGTTTTTATGCAATACTTTCTTAAATTATGGTGGAAAATAATTGTTAATAAATATGTTGTTTAAGTGAGTATGAGTTATTTTCAAGAATTTTTATCTGCATAGATATCTAAAAATAATGGCATGAATATTGCAACTACATCCATGGAGAAAAAAAATCTGAGGTAATTATCCACATGCCATTGTATTGTACAGAGACTACAATAACACTTTCAAGTTATGTTCCAATGAAATGTTTGCAATTTTTTTTTTTTTAATAATATTGTTTTTTTCGAAGTTAAACATTATAACTAGCATTGGTTAATGCTAAACTAATTATAGTCAAGAGACAAGTCACTTGCTAAAATCTATACCCAAACCTCTCCAATCATGGTCAATCATAACCAATGAGATAAACACAAAAAATGAAACATAGATGGAACTTAGAATGAATTTTCATGACTACCTATGCACTAAAGTAGTACAAGACATATCAGGACAAAAGTGCAAAAGGATGTGGAAAAGGGAAACGACAATGAACGACTAATCAAATAGCATAATGATAACATGAAATTTATCTTATAAAATATACTGTAGAGGGAAAGTGCAAGGGAAAGGAAAGAAAATCTTAAACATAATGTTAAATTACACAATCATTATAAGTATCTCTAGATATTAATCTCTAAATATTATGTAGTATTTTCAGATATCCTTAAGCAAATATTTATAACTGTTAATGATACAAAACTTTGAGCAAATAAGGAAACCAAAATATCTCTCTCTCTCTCCAATTCAAATTCCCATGCTCAAAGGATATCTTGACGGGAATCATAGATACATTGAAACATAAACACACATTAAAACTAAAAAAAAAAATGCATCATACACATCACATGCCTACTAGTGTTGTAGCTACTACAACCACCCTCCTAAATTCTTCCTATGCTTCGATTTTGGGGCCTTCTTTCCTATCCACAAGAGCTAATATTGCAATGATTTAGGTCATCATTCTTTGATTTAGACTTATCTTTCTCATTTGTTCTTGTGCTTGCTTGTTTTCACACCTAGCTGGTTTTTCTAACTCACAAGTTGATCTCCCAACTTTGTCTCGAAGCAGTTCTGGGCTTGCCTCCTGAAACTGCACAATCCTTGAGGGAAAGAGGCCTTGATGATGGGAGTTGTTTAATTCAGATTGACATTAATCCTTGAGCTCAAAATTTTTGCATTTAAGGAAGGAAGCCCAACATTGAGCCCAGAAACTAGGTAATCCCTCACTATGCTCAGAAGTTGCGCAGTGCACTAATCTGAAAATTTGCCCAATTCCGTAGAACTGCGCAGTCTTTACCGACAGTGTGTATGGAAAGTTTCCCCAAAAAAGGGAAAAGAATAAAAAATCATCCATAAAAAATAGGGATCTAGCTTTAGTACACTGAAAGAGGAACTTTCGTTTTTT
>APFE030190882.1:1773-13966 GCA_000404065.3 Pinus taeda
TTATAGTCTTAGGCCTTACTCAATACCATGGTCCAAAACCATAACAAAACAATACCACGGACCCAATACTTGGGTTCAACTCTTTTGGATGCAATACCACAGACCAAAACCATAGGAACAAAAACTGTCGGACTAATACCATGAACCAACCATAAGATTTCCCATGTGCGTGCGCTTTTCTCTGCATGAAAGTGCGTGAACTTTTCTCTGCATGAAAGTGTGTGAAATTTTATCTTCATGAAAGGAACTTTTCTCTACATGAAAGTGCGTGAACTTTTCTCTACATGAAATGAACTTTTCTCTGCATGAAAGTGCGTGAACTTTTCTTTGCATGAAAGGAACTTTTCTCTTCATGAAAGTGCGTGAACTTTTCTCTGCACTATAATTTATGATCTAAGATGAGTGAGTTGCCATCAAGTACAACATATGTATCATAATGCCAACATTTTTAGGGTTATTTTTTGTGTGTTTCTCAACTTGAGTGCGAGATTTTAGGGATTTTTTTAGTTTTTCTCAAGGTTGCTCTCACGAAGAGTCATCCGTGTGACTAGGACCAAGAGTCGCTCCCTTGTTGATATCTTGAGAGCGACCTTGGTCGCTCTGATCCAGTTTTATGCCAACAACTGGGCATTAAGCTCTAAAAAAGTCCCTGATCTATTATGAGTTTCTTCACCCTTGTTCCTGCTCAATCTAGACCCTTGTTTATCTTTTTTGTTTGATCCAAATCTTTTATTGTTCCTCAGTTTTCTTTATGTTAAATACTTGTTATCAAGGCACGTTTTTTGTCTTTTATTGGGCTTAGGCTCTCTTGTTGTTCACTGATCTAATTATAGGATTGTGTGATTTAGAATTTTTTTGTTGTTGATCGACTGTTGTATGCGTTTGGTTTGATATTTTCTATTCAAGGTTTTCCATTGCTTTTGGCCCTTCATTTTGTTTTTGAAGCTTGTTGGATGCTTTGGGTTGAGGCTTTGATTTTCACTTCTAGATCGCACTTCCATATCTAATTGGTTGTTATCAGTGACTGTTTAGGCCTGATCCACACTTTATTTACAAAATTTTGTCACTTTATCATTATTGGTGACTCTTGTTGAGCAACTTTTTTTTTTCTCTTCTTTGGGTTATTTTGGTCATGATTCGTGGTGTTGTGGTTGGTTGTGTATTTATCATCTAAAAATTTCTCTTGAGTGTGTTTTAGTTGTTTTTGTAGCACCCTCATTTGATCTTGTTTAAGCCTTTTTTCCTCTAGGGTCGAGTTGTGACCTTTATAGACCATTGACCTTGGTTGGGCCATTATACTATAGCCCTATGTTGATGACATTGCCCTCCATTTGTCACTTTTGGCTTTTGATTTGTTTGGTTTCATTGTGTTCCTTTGATTGGACTTTATTTTCCTAGTTGTGATGCTTTTGGAGTGCTTTGTGTTCTTTCTTGGGAGTTTTTTCCTTTGGTTTCTTTTCGATTGCTTTGGTTTTCCTTTGTTGAGAAATGGCAACAAGAAATTCCAATTTAATTTGTCCTTGAATTAAACTGAGAATTAAAATAGAATTCTATTATCGTAGCAACTTGTAAATAGTTAATTAAGTTTAATTAACTTAATTAGCTTGGGAATTTCGAATTGGTAGTCTTTCTGTAATCATGTATACGGTCTCCCTAAGTTTTAGGGGTCCAGTATGAGTTTAAATTGAGTTGGAAATTAGATCACACATTTTACTGAGTTAATTTCAGTTAAATTAGTTCTAAATTGTTTTTGGAACTAATAGAGGACTAACAACTAGTTGGTGCACTAATGCATCCACTAGTGCTACTTTATTTAACTGAAGATTCCCTCATCAGAAACTCATGCATGTCAATTCTGAGAAAGACCTAGTTGAGACTAGAGTGCATGGATAGTGTACTATCAGTTGTGTGATTTACTGAGTTGTATAGATCATGCATGCAATCAGTAATTGGACCTAGTTTGGATTATGCAGTTTTGGAAGCATTGGATTCCCATTAATAGGGGCTATTTAGCCATAGGAATTGCGCAAGTAAATAGGGGCTTGGAGAGCTACAGAATTGGCTAAGTGTTGGCCAAGAGCTTTCTTGTGAGGTGAGAGAGTTGAGCATAATTGTGCGGAATTGTTATAGTGAGAAAAAGCATTGTATCTTCACCCATATTTCTAATATATGCAATACAGATAGCAAGGTTTTGAGCAGTGGATTTCCCTAGATACATCTTGTGTTATGTGCCATTGATTTATCTTCTTCTTGTTATTATTGTTTTCATCAATCTATTGGTTTTCGTTGGTTGAAAGTAGAAGTAGATTATTGTCCTATGCTTTAGTAAATTGCATGAGCTTCTGAATCTACAAGATTTTCTACATGGTATCTAGCTCTGATACCATGTAGAATTTCCTACGAATCTAGCTCTAATACCATGTATACTAGAGGAGATTTTGAAATTTTGAGTTTTGGGTTACAAGTGAAATTTTAATTTGCAGTACATACTTCAGGATCGACAAATGACGTTCTATGGTTTGCAGTTCAAGTATGCCTTAGAAGGTAGCTTGGATTTTATAGCCTAGAGGGACATAATGGAGGCTATGCTAGAGGACAATGGCTTGAAGGAATTCGTTGATCAAGAAATTCCTAAGACAACAACATTATATGCACAAAATTTGGACGAATGGAAGAAGTGTGTGGCAAAGGCAAGGCAGATAATCCTTGAGGGAGTTTGAGACCACATTGTCTCGAGTCTCCATGGAAAGGAAAATTCGTATGCTATGTAGAAAGAATTGACAAAATTGTATCAGAACAACAATGACCAAAGGACATTGGCACTGAAGGACAAACTTTGAAAAATCAAAATGTATAAAGGTGAGATTATTCCAAAATACTTGACCAAGTTCACTCAATGTCATGGTAAACTTGGAAGTGTTGGAATCATGATTTTCGAGTATGATATGGTGAGTCTTTCCCTTCTAGGACTCCCAAAGAGTTAGCATAGTTATCAAGACTCTATGAATGGTCGAGAGAAGTTGCCATATTGGAAATGATTGTGGTCAGATTTGATGCAGGAGGAGATTAGGAGGAACACCAAGGATGGCTCTTCATCAAAGACTGATGATGAAGAGAATTATGCCTTGGCGATTAAGGCAAAGAAGGGGAAACAGAAAGCTTCCCATTCGAAATCGGATTCTTATCATGGAGGTAAGAAGAAATACATGACGAAAGTTAAGTGCTTTCATTGTCATGAGCTGGGCCATTTTTCTACAATTTATCCACTCAAGAAGTCCAAGAATAAGTCCTCCAGAGGAGTGGTGGGTGAGGCTTTGGCCTCTCAATTCGAATTGGACTTTTCCCTCATTGCATGCATGGTGTCGTCAATGATAGGAAGTGTGTGGTACTTAGAGAGTGGAGCTTCATTCCACATGATTAGCGACAAAGAGTTATTTAGTGAACTAGAGGAGAAATATCTCCAGATGGATATCGAGATGGGTGACAACGGGAAGTATAGTGTTACTAGATTGGGCATAATTACTTTTCAGAGGGAGCATGGGGCTCCACTCACCTTGAAGAATGTTATGTATGTTCGCGGGATGAAGAAGAACTTGGTATCTATTTCCATACTTGAGGATAAAGGCTATGATGTGATCTTCTTGAAGGGAAAGGTGTTCCTTCGACACATAGCCATGGGTCAGGTAAAGAAGATAGGGATTCGAGTGAAGAATCTCTATAAGTTGGAGGTAGAGGAGTGTGTTTCTTTGAGCACAAATCAGAAAGGGTGGAGATGAGACGTTGGTGATTTGTGGCATAGGCGATTGGGCCACTTACATCATGGAGCTTTGAAGATATTATAGCAAATCTCTACCCTGAGGCTTCCCAAAGGTATGATTGAGAAAGTTGATACATGCAAGGGGTGTACTTTGGAAAAATACACCGTCTTTTTTTTGCGACAGAGATAGTCGAGTGGAGGCTATTCTAGAGAAAGCCCATTCAGATGTGTGTGGACCATTCTCAACAGAATCCACAACCAAACACATGTATTATGTTATATTTGTTGATGATTATTCTTGTAAATGATGGATATTTTCCATGTAGAAAAAGGATCAAACTTTCACAAAGTTTTGTGAGTTTAAAGCATTGGTGGAGAAAGAGTTGGGAAATAATGTTAAAGCTCTATGGAGTGATAACGGTGGTGATTATGTCAAAAATGATTTTAAGAACATTTGTGCAATGGAAGGGATTAAACAGGAGTTGACGACACCCCATAACCCTTAGCAGAATGGGGTGGCAGAGAGGAAGAACTATAGAAATTTCATGAATAATATGACACTTATTCACAGAGATTATCCTGATTATACACTATTTTCGGAATCATGCATAATACATAACCTCCTCTACGTTGATCATAAATTTAGCAGTATTCAGAAACATACACATGCGCACATTGAAGCATCAATCACACATATCAACATAGTATGTACCCCGAGAAAGCATAAAGCTGAAAACCCCACAACTATCTGTATATTATATTGATTGAGATCATGTAACAGTACATAGTACAATACTAGCTCCACCTGTTACACACAATACAGCATAGATCTGAATCAATCACTGGCTCAAATCACCTATGCTGCTTGCCTGCCTCCACTGTGCAATCCTGCATAGAGAATACAATGAGAATGAATCTCCAAACTCGTATTCCCTTGTGTGACACTACGCAATCCTCATTGGCAACTCAATCCCACTGATTGTGCAAATCACATGCACAACTATAGTCACAACTGACAGTTGTCTTGCCCTTTCACACCTCTAACACTTGTCTCCACTGAACTGTCCATGCACTGAGTTAACTGATGTATTCTTCAGTTGTTTTATGAGTTAATAATTAGTGAATTAATTAATAACTAATTCACATCACTCAACATTAGTCTATTTTCCAGTTAGACTAACTACAACCAGTTTAACAAAGCTAAATTGAACATAACTCCATCAACTGCACCTCCAGTCCACTAAACTCAACTCACTTGAGTTCTAACTGAAGTCATGCATGCAATAGCTCAAGTTAACCCACAAGAAAAGCGTATTTCCTTCTGGCAGTTGCATGTGCCACATCTGTAGCTCAAACTGAAGTGCTCCAAGAGAATAAGATAATGTTTATAGTCCAAATATTATTAAGAGCTAATAATATTCTATTGTTCTATTTTTAGCCTGACAGTCTAAAAATAGACTCTGCCCATATGTCTAAAAATAGAAGTCCATCTATTTTTACCAACATGACCAATCATCCACAAATAGCATCCTGCAACTCATAGACCATGATCCATATCTCTAAAAATAGACTTTGCGCCAAAAATAGCCTGCGGGCCCACTTAGTGAAGGCGACTTCTTTTCACTAAGCTCCATCATCTTGTTCCATTTTAAACACTCCCTCTCAACAAGATATGGATTATCAACCCCTATCCTGTCTCGGTGGTACTCGAATTTGCTCCTGGTGAGCACCTTCGTCAAGATATCAGCATCTTGATCCTCTGTGGGAATATATGAAAGTAACATGATTCTCTGTTGCACACAATCTCTGATATGATGGTACCTGATGTCGATGTGTTTGGATCTATCATGAAATACAGGATTATCTGAGAGTTTAATGCAACTCTGGTTATCATAGTAAATCACAGTAGGATCCAAATGAGACCTGAACAACCCAACCAGGATTTTCCTCATCCATATAGCCTCGCATGCAACCAAACTTGCTACCATATACTCGGCCTCCGCAGAACTGAGTGCCCCGGATCTCTCCTTCCTGTTGTACCAAGAAACTGTTGTCGACCCGATACTAAAGATCCCTCCAGATGTGTTATTTTTGTCCATTGGGCTCCCTGCCCAATCTACATCCATGAAGCCACATAGCTTCACCTCATCCTCCTGTCTGTACCACAATCCATATCCCGATGTGCCTCTGAGATAATGCAATACATGTTTGCCCGCCTTCCAAAAGAGCTTGGTTGGCTTAACCATAGCTTGTGAAAGTTGGTTAACAACATAGCATATATCGAGTCGTGTATTGACCAGATACATAAGCGTGTTGGAAATAATACTAAGAGGGGGGGTGAATCAGTGTTATCTGGTAAATTATACGCTACTTCAGTTAGAGAAAACCGCGTATATATGCAACTACAGATAAGGAAACCCGCGTATACCATACAAACTTATAATTTAAAATATTCTACAGATGTTAAACATTAATCTATGCATCAGGATCATATAAACAGTAACCAGGAACAGAAAAATAAAGCAGAAGACAATAACACACAAGAACACAAGATATAAGGTGAAAACCCAATGTGGGTGAAAACAACCTACTGCAATATGTCTCTATCTTTTCAATTAGAAACTTTTTTTTACAATGATTCTGTACTGGTGCAATCCTTTACCATTACGTAGGCTACTACCTGCAGAGAGCTACAACTCTCTCGTTTTCCAGCTTCTCCTGGAAGGGAGCTACAACCCCTTTAGTTCTTGTACTAGTTGAGATACTAGTACGCAGGCTGCTACCTGCAGAAGACTACAACCTTCTCTTCCTTCCAGGGGCCACGTTTCATAAATTTTCAAACTGGATCCACAAATAACATCAATCAAACATCAAGAATTTTTGCATCAACCAATCACCTTTTCACCAATCAAAACTAAATCAAAATAAACACTTCTCTGACGACTATACCCAGATCATAATAACAGTAATCACACCCCACTTCTGAACCCAGGACACTGTAGCAATAAACAGAAGCAGCTAGAACATAAATCAAGAGATGTACGATACTTCATTGAACCTGCGTACAGATCTATAAATTCATTCTTTCAAACATTTAGATATTGGTTAACCCAGATTATCATATTTATAGATCAAGTGTACGCCACATATCATAGATCAAAATCATATAGAGATACCACTATTCCAGCCTTAATATTTTGACCCATCAATAGAACTTATCCTTCTCCTTGCGCTCAGGTTCCTTCTTCATTCAGGTCCAGATCTGCACCATAACCCAATCACAGTATTCCAGATCTAGCACTTTATCACATATTCAATAATTCAGAAGAGGCCTTGCCAAATGATCTCCTTCCTCTTTTATAGCCTTAGGCCTTTCACAATACCACTGACCAAAAACCATAACAATTCAATACCATGGATCCAATACTTGGGATCAACACTTATGACAAGATACCATGGCCCAAAACCATAGGTTCAAAAACCAAGGACTAAATACCACGGACCAAAACCCTAGGATCAAAAACTATCGGACTAATACCATGAACCAACCATAAGATTTCCCATGTGCGTGTGCTTTTCTCTGCATGAAAGTGTGTGAACTTTTCTCTGCATGAAAGTGCGTGAACTTTGTTGCACATAATTTATCATCTGAGATGAGTGGGTTGCCATCAAGTACAACATATGTATCATAATGCCAACAATCTCCCCCTTTGGACTTGATGGAAACAAAAACCAATCACTCTCACCCTTTGACATCAATGGCAAAGGGGCGGACTACCATACTCCCCCTGAGTACCTGCTGAAAACTTTGAACGAGCTCCCCCTTTGTATATTCTTTGTGCTGAAATATTGTCTGCAAAAAGATGATCTACAAGAAAGAACATAACTCCATAAATTATAAGTAACCTTCCTATCATCAAGACTCATACATACATCCATCTCCCATCCAAGTGGGAATACACAATATAGCTAAAACTCATTCATCCCAGGCATAGTGGGGAAACCAAAATAGGTCGTTACATGACCTTGATATGAAAAGAAGTACATGACATAGAGACAAGAACAACTATCAGCAGAATCAACCTTCAGACCAGAACACAATGATCTACTCTACCAGAAAACTCTTGAGAAATCAAACCAAGGACTTCTAAGATAATGCCAACAATGCATCATTAGAAGAATATATGCTCCCCCTGAACCTGTGCCAGATGATCTCTGATAGACTCATTCGACCCACATAGACCGGCAAATGTACGTGTATCCACCTGCATACAACAGACAAGATTCAACAGCAGGATGATGCATCAACAACCTCCACCTTCTGTCTGAGGTATTCAAATGTCTCCCTGGGCAATGGTTTGGTGAAAATATCAACAACTTGTTCCTTGGAGGGAACATATTCCAATTTGACCTTTTGTTCCAATACTTGTTCCCAAAGAAAATGATACTTCATTGGTATGTGCTTGGTCTTTGAATGCATGACTAGGTTCTTTGAAATGCTGATTGCACTTGTATTATCACATAAGATGGAGATAGGTGGATTACAAGTGATTTGAAAATCCTGCAAAGTTTGCATCATCCAAAGGAGTTGTGTGCAATAAGATGTAGTAGCCACATATTCTGCTTCAGCTGTAGATAAATCAATCGAACTCTGTTTCTTGCTGAACCAAGATACTAATCTGGAAGCCATAAAGAATGCACCACCACTAGCGCTTTTTCTGTCATCCACACTTCCAGCCCAATCTGCATCTGTATAAGCATGAAGAGTGAGATCTGTATCTTTAGGATACCATAGACCATAGTTTTGAGTTCCTTGAAGATACTTGAAAATTCTCTTTACTGCCTGAAGATGAGTTTCCTTTGGATTTGCCTAAAATCTTCCAACTATTCCCACTGCATGCATGATGTCTGGTCGGGTTCCTATTAGATAGAGAAGACTACAATCATAGATCTATAGGTTGGTTGATGCACTGCTGCCGAGTCATCATTTGCGCTGAGGTTGCATCTTGTCACCATCGGGGTACCGCCTTCATTTTGTTCGATTTGTAAACCAAGAAAATATGTCAACTCTCCAATCAAGGACATTTTGAATTCTTTCTGCATCACCAAGGCAAAATTTTGACTCATAGCTTCTTCATTACTGCCAAATATGATATCATCAACATACACAACAAGTATTAGCAATTTGTCATTTTCAATTTTTATATAAAGATTGTTATCCGTTGATCCTTTTGAAAAACCTTGTTGATGAAGGTATTTGTCCAGACGATAGTACCAAGCCCTTGGAGCCTTTCTAATACCATAGAGAGCCTTCTTAAGTCTACATACAAGTTTTGGATCATTTCCAAGAATGAACCCATCTGGTTGCTCAATGTACACTTCTTCTTCTAAGTCTCCATTCAGAAAGGCAGATTTCACATCCATTTGAAATACTTTGAATTTTTGAAAGCTAGAGAGAGCAAGGAACATTTTGATGGCCTCAAGTCTAGCAACGGGAGCAAAATTTTCTTCAAAGTCTATTCCTTCTTGTTGAGCATACCCTTTATAAACAAGTCTGGCCTTATTTCTAACAACTTCCCCATTTTCATTCAACTTGTTTTTGAATATCCATTTTGTCCCTATGACATTCTTATCTTTTGGTCTAGGAACCAACTCCCGAGTGTTTTTCTTTTCAATCCACTCAAGTTAATCATCCATTGCCTTGACCCAGCATTCATCTTTTCATGCCTCTTTTAAATTTTGTGGATCAGTGGAGGAGAGTAATGCCAAATATCTTGAAGCTTCTACTATTGCTCTTCTTGTTTGTATACCAGCCTCTTTCTACCCCAAAATTTGACATTCTGGATGATTCTTCTGAACGTACCAGGATGGAGTCTTTTCTTCTATCCTTAACTGTTCTTCTGGTGCCTCATTGGTCTCTTCTTCTTCATCATGAATCTAATTTGATGTAGATGGATAGTCTTCTTCATCTTCGAAATTTTCAGATCTTACCTGCCCAGGAGTGTTTTCTTCTTCATCAACCACTACATCAATACTTTCAACAATTTTTCCAAGCCTTTTATTATAACACTTGTATGCTTTGCTGTGGGGATAGTAACCAAGGAGAATGGCTTCATCTGCTCTAGGTTCAAACTTGCCAAGATGTTCATTAGTATTTTTGATATAGAATTTGCTTCCAAAAATTTTGAAATATTTTACCGAAGGTGTCTCACCATACCAGAGCTCATGAGGGGTTTGAGTGATGTTCATCCGGACATTTTTTTTGTTGAGAATAACCACTGCAACAACTGCAGCTTCACCCCAGAAAGTTGTGGGAGTTCCAGACTCATCAAGCATAGCACGAGCCATTTGTTGAACCGTTCTATTCATCCTTTCAACTACTCCATTTTGCTGAGGAGTCATGGATGTAGAGAATTCTCTTCTTATTTCATGTTCTTCACAAAAATCGAAAAATTCATTTGAGGTAAACTCCCCACCTCTATCAGACCTGAGGCATTTAATTTTGTGATTTGATTTGTTTTCAACCAAAGCTTTGAAGGATTTGAATTTTTCGAAGGCTTCATCTTTGTGCTTCATCAGTCCTATCCAAACCATCCTTGATTAGTCGTCAATGAATAATATAAAGTATTCTTCTCCCCGAGGCGACCTTTTCCTAGATGGACCACATACATCAGTATGGACAAGCTCAAGTGGCCTGCTAGCTAATCCTTCCTTCTCACGGGAAGTTAGTTCTGGTTTTCTTACCAAACTGACATGATTTGCATATTGTATTATCTGGAATTTTGATGTCTGGAAGACCACGAACTGCCTGGTATTTGCATGCTTTCCTTATCTGTGAGAAGCTTAAATGCCCCAACCTCCGGTGCCATAGCCAGTGTTCATCATTCTTGCTCAAATAACATTGTTGTTGTCCTTCTTTGAATATCTATAAATTATTTGGAGTTCTTATGCCTTTGATCACTATTTCTCCTGTATCAAGATCACGAACACTACATCCATTTGATCGAAATATTACCTTTGTTCCTTGATCACACATCAGACTGACACTCAATAGATTATGCTTTAAGCCATCAACATACATAACATTTCTTACTTTGACCTTTTCTTTTAAAATAACATAACCTTTACCTTTTATGAGTACAGGGGTGTCATTTCCAAATGAGACCTTCTTCTCCTTCTCCAAGGCACTACATGACTGAAGTTTTTCTTTATCACCTGTCATATGTTTTGAACATCCACTGTTGACGTACCATTGATTTTCCTGCCCTTCTGCATATAAGGCTATACCACATCTTTCTGGTTTTGGTTCTTTCATTCTCCATGTTTTGATATTTGAGGCTTGCTCCTTCTGAGTTGCCTGCCAAACCTGCTCCTGCATTCAGAATCTTCATGACCAAAATTATTACAAATAGAACATTCTATTTCATTTTCAAGAGCAGAAAAGTTATTGTAGGTCCTTTTCATGATCCCAGTCATACTCCTATATTTTTGAGTTTCTCTAGTCATGATAGTTTTGTACGAAACACACTAAGCTGCTTTGTGTCCAAAGTTGTGACAAGAGAAACATTGGCCATTGAAGAAATTCCTGCGATTATCAACCCTGCGGACCGAACGATTGTAGTTTTCATTGACATTCATTCTTGAGGAAAATTGAGAATGATTTACCTGTGGTCTTTTGTAGCTTCTGTTTATCCTTGAGGCAGATTACCCTGATTTACTTGGTGATCTATGTTCATTCTTGAAGAAAAATGTCCCTAATTTACCTGGTGAGCAGCATTGTGCCTTTGCTGTTGATTGTCAATTTGTTCACTTCTCCTTGCTGCATCAATATAACTTTTGGAGGTGGATGGCTTCTGTGCTTGAGATGCTTCTTCATTATATCCCAGACCTTTCTTGATTAGTGGAGAACACTGTACTTTGATAATCTCATCTAATGTTTCAGATCCTTTAACAAATCTAAGATTAAGAGCTTTAGTTTTCTCAATCTTTTTTCTAAGTACCACTATTTCACATTCTAACTTTTCGTGATGTTTTTCACTTTCAGCCAATTGGAATTGCAGAGTATCAATAATCATATTTTTCTCTTCTAAACAAATTTTGAGTTTAGAAATCTCTTCATAAAGACCTTCTTCATCTATAGCATCCATGAAATCATCATCTTCAAAAGCCATTAAAAGTATATAGTTATTACCTTGTTCATCTTCATCACTATTTGAAAATCCATCACTGTCTTCATGAGTGTAATAGTTTTTCTTATTTACATTTTGTTTCGTGTTCCATCTAACAGGTTCCTTACCTTTATGAGGACACTTGGCAGAATAGTGACAGACTCTTCCACAAGCAAAACATTTGAAAGGTAACTTACCTCTGAATCTTCCAGCACCCTGTTGAAGGTTCTTGACAAAATTTGATTCTTCCTCTTCTTCTGACATATGT
>APFE030190886.1:0-10216 GCA_000404065.3 Pinus taeda
ACGAAAGATAAGAATCTTACTCCTTGTCTTATATTTTATGTTTGGTTTCCATATCTTATCAAGATGTGTTTGTATTGTATGCTAATAACCCTTTCTTTATATTTTCCTTGGATATGAAAGCCTACAGAATACACAAAAGTTATGGAGGAGAATTCATAGAATAAGCTTGAAGCATGAGACTTCAAAGGAATCAAAGGAAGCCCTTCAAATTGATGTCATACAAGGTTTGTTAAGGAATAAGTCAAGGTATGTCTTAAGCTATAAGCTTTGTTATAAAGTTCTCTTCATGCAAAAGGTACAATCATTCTTCTTTTTAAATTTGTTTTACATTATTGGCATTGTTATGTCTATGGTTTTGAATCATAAATATTCTTGTTAGGGTTATTAATCATCAAATTGAATCTACCCCCATTATATTATTATTCTTTTGGAACCCTAAAAGGGTTCACTGTAAAACCCTAACCTAAGGGTGTGGCAATATTCATTATGAAACCCTAGTCTA
The DNA here is from genome assembly GCA_000404065.3 of Pinus taeda. NCBI lineage: Eukaryota > Viridiplantae > Streptophyta > Pinopsida > Pinales > Pinaceae > Pinus > Pinus taeda. The sequence continues at coordinate 503 of APFE030190886.1, forward strand.
CTTAGGGTTATTGACGAAATCTAGAATTCCTATTATTTTGATGTTTTGGTATTGTTATGATAAAAACCCTAACCCTTTAGGGTTTGTTGTTATGTTTATGTTATGTATTGAAACCCCAGATATTTAGGGTTTGGTGAATTAGGGTTTGTGAACAAAGCCCTTGTAAGTAAGATTATAGGAATGAAACCCTAGGTGTATATTAGTCCAATCGAAACCTTAGTGTGAACGAAATTGTTATGTACCTAATTTTATGTATTGATATTTGTGTTTACCTAGTAGATATTTTTGTGATATGCTAGTGCATGACTATGAAATCCTAGATATGTATATGTGAGTATGGTAACCTAATTATTGATGCTCATAATTTGTGAATTCTAGGATTTGTAACAAAACTTTAGTAGAAGATTGATATTCCGGGATATAATGATATTGTTTCCAATATGATTTAGTTTTGTTGATAAAATGTTGGGTTTGCAACAAACCCTAATAGATTCTAACATGTACATTAGAATTGTTATTTGATTGAATAACTTATATTTAAGGATTTCTGTCTCAAAGATGAAATTAAGAGTTTAGTAGAGTTTGTAATATATCTATGAAAGCAATATTGAGGCTCTAGATATAATGAGACTGATATCTTGATCGAGTTTCTTTAAGTTCTAATGATGTGTTCTAGGTTTTATGACAATAACCCTAGCAAAAGGTATGGGTCTCTTATTATGAACCTAACTAGGTTTAGGTATTTGATGTCTAAAGTATTTGATTGTTTTGATGCTTTAATTATATTGACATAACATTGATACAATTAACTTCATGCTTCTATATATGTATTTGGTTGTACTTGCTATTAAAGTTTTGTAGGTACACAATATTTAAGATAATGAAGATGTATGTATGAGCATGATGAAGAAAGTTATAAGAATGATGATGATTAATATGACCTTGATACCGTAAGAAGGAATGGAGCCATGAAAGACTCTCCAATGTTATAGAAAAAGGAAGTAGTTGATCCCCCCAGTTGAGAGGGAGGGCATATTATGATGGTCATGATGGATACCTTGAAGAAGAAATCAAAGAATAAATGAAAGTACTACAATGTATTGAGGATGTCTTATTGTCGCTGAAGAAATGAAAGAAGAAAAGCTTATGACTAGTTTCATATGAATAACTTGATATAATTGGCATCGGGATGATTAAGGACCTCAAAGGTTTGTGTTTACTTGTATATGCATATTTTATAATTTATTGTTTCCTGGGGTTTTTGTTTATATAGATAAATCTCTCCATAAGAAGGATGAACACTCTGGAAGCATGTTTGAACAAATGGATATATCTAATTTATTAGGGAGAGATCAAGCATCTGATGGCAAATGCTTGGGAGGAGATATGGTCAACCTATGTGTGTTGATGTCTAGATCCCAAAGAGGGAGGGTGGCATTGGTATTGGAGCTCTCATCTTGGATATGCACCTAGATCCTAGAGTTGATGGTTAGTTAGTAAGCGTAATGGTACCTAGACTAGTTGAAATATGGAGTCCATCTTAGTCCCACCCAAATAGATTACCCTAGTCAAGAATCTAGTCCACAACACTAAGTGTTCTAGAACTCTTAATATTTCATTTTGGAGATCTTCCTTGTACCTCTATAGATATAGGTAATTATAAATACCTCCCTAGTTAAGAGGGAGTGTTGAAGAATGTAACTAGTGTCGTTCTTCATAATTGTACTTGAGTCATAATAAAATGTATTTATCCAAAGAAAGAAAAAGAAATTATATTATTAAATAAATTGACTTATTAAAGAATGGATTTCATGCTTGGGTCAATTGTTTTTAGGTCAAATACCTCATTGAAAGCTTCTAGGGTTTATGTCAAGTGTCCTTGTCCATGTCATATTGTAAAGAACCCTTCTTGGGTATTATTTATCAGAGAAGAAATTTATTTTATTGTAAAATAGGTCAATCAAGCCTCATCCACTAAGTCGGCCTCAAACTGGACAATTCAACATTAACTGGGTAGCAGAATCACTATATAAAGGAAGCAACCCAACCCCCTTTGTAACACACTCACAACAAGTTCAATCTGCAACTTTTGGGGCTAGAAAAAAGTGTTAATTTCAAGGAAGAAGAAGAAGAAGAAGAAGAAGAATCACAAGCATAAGAAGTTGAAATTCTTTCTCTTTTTCCCACACGTGTGAATCTGTGAAGTTGCTGGAAGGAACGAAGTTCTACAGTTGTTTGGGAGGCCGAAATTCTGAAGTTGTTGGTGAAGCTGGGGCCAAAATTTCTGAGTTGATGTTGGGTTGTAGTTGTTGGAAAAGAAGAGACTATTGAAGGTTGTAGTATCTCATTGGAAGGCAAAAATGGTGGAGGAGGAAGGTATATTTCTCTAGGGTCTTGGTCTATATCATTTGAATTACTGAAGAAAGAGTTCTTGATTGGGTTTTCCCCTATATAGGAGTTTTTCCTTGGTTGTGCACCTACATCTGGTGTCCTTTATCTTTGTGTTTTGATTTCGGTAATTGCTTAATGAACTAAGATAAAATAAGAACATAAGAAAGATAAAAATAATTCAAAGAAATCAAAAGTAATTATCAACAAGGGAAAATATTTGTCTTTCTAATTTTCTAACACATTAGTTATATCATTTGACCTAGCATATAAATTTTGATATAGTAGGATTAGATAGAATAAGATCGATGTCTGAGAGAATTAGTTTAGTTATGCTAAGTACATTCATTTAGTGTGAAATTTATTAATTTTGTAATGTGGGGTTCTAGAGTGAGGGTCCTAACCTAACCCGCTACATTTTTTTCTCTCCTTTTATGAATTTTTGGAGGGCTCTCAAACACTCTCAATTAGAGTGCATTTCCCCATATAGATATTGATATGAATTGGATAATTATATTGTTTTTAATCCATCTCGATGCTTTCAAAGTGGAAAAAGTTGAGGAATCGACTCTTAGGACCAATTTTACCAGTGGGACCCAGTTTTGCAATTGGGGTCTGAAACCTTCTGAGAGTGTTTCGAGGCATCAAATGATGCTTTTTGGGTTAAAAATTTGTTGTTGTAGCGCAACACCATTTTTTCCTATTCTACATAGAGACCTTTCAAACATCGCAACAATCGTGTCAATCGGATTTTGTATGCAAAAATTATGCCACTTAGAAGTTGACCTTCTTGTTTTCACCACCATAATTCGAGAGGATGCCACATCAACCCCCATTATTCATGAAAAGGGGGATATACATGATTATGATTTAGAAGACTCTAGAAGTGTCTATATTGTAACTCTAGTTAAGAGTTGAGGTAGTCAAACCTAACCAGTATTAGGCTATCAGGTTGTGTTATAACTAGGCCACTAGGAGGAAAAGGGGTTCCTTTCTTTCAAGTGCATTTATTTTGTAGTTGAGAAAAAATAACCAGGAAGGATAGGAAATAGAGCACAAACAGAGCATGAGCCACAGGATATACTTCCTTGTACTGGCATCCATATTTCCTTTCAGAGACAGAGAGCGGAGAAGCCTCACCTTTTAGCTAGGTTTTTTTCGCGAAAGGGTTTCTCAGGTCATATCTTGTGTCAAATGTGTGTGTGAGATTTTGTTTCATTGTTCTCAATTTTCTGCGTAATTTTTAATTCACATGCATGCATTATTAACAATATTCTACAAATCCATAAATATAAAATGAAATAAAACTATAATAATGTAGAATTTCATATTTTAAATACAATTTTATCAAATATGTTGTGACGAACTGTACAGTGGAATATCCATGGTAGTTTACAGATCATATCTAGTTGTCACCCCTCGTATAGCACAAGCACTATCACATGTTGAATATACTACTCAAGTAAGTTGTGTTTGGAGAATTTTGGCCTTGGAACCAAGATGTTGACTTTTTTATGGATATTGGTTTGTTAATTATATCCTTTTTTGTTATGAGCTTGAATTTTGCACATGTGGAATGTTTGATAGTTGGAAGGGATTTGCGTAGCAATAAGAAGGAAACTCATCAACTAAGGGTTTTCCTTAAGTACTATAGCTCATTGTTTGGTTTAACTTAAGGTGATACATTGGTTTTCCTAGCATAATTTCTTACATCTGTTGGAAGGGGACATTCATCAATTTTAGGTTCATGATTTTTTAAATTGAAAATTCGATGTTTTCAATTTGGTTTTCTAAAAAATGAATATGTATGATGTCAAAATAAAAAAAATTGAAAATTATTTAAGCCTTGAGGCTACCTGTTCGTGTTTACTCAAATTAGAACTAGTAGAAGGTGTTTTCATAAACATTAAGTCAATGTCAAATGCAATATATTAAGCATCATACTCTAATTTCAATTTTAACTTTCACATTTAATATTTAAAAGGTTTTTTCACCGTATTTTTACTAAGATAGTTATAATAGTGGTAGCAAGGGATCAAAAGAAGTCGGGGTGGGAAACTTGGAATTTGGGACTTATTGATTTGGGCTTTTAAAAATTAGTTTCTTTTGTGTTAGTTGCTTAACATGTCATGATCAATGTGGAAGATAAGTTTAATTAAGTAAATTATAGTGAGTGGTTTGGTCTCACTAAAGTTAATACACTTATTAACCACTATCAAATGTAAGGTGTAAAACTACTTTCTTTTTAATATTAATTGGCAACTTAGCTATTGCATAAAAAAATTATATAACATCTAGCCAAATATTCCAATCAAATATAAAAATAATTTAACAATTTTTATTATTTTTATTTGATAATGGTGAAAATTGGGAATTATTATTATTAATACAAAAATTTATTTGGATTTCAATTTCAATCAAGTTTAAATTAAAGTTTTTAGCTTTCAATAATTATTGTTTAAATATTTAGCTCATGAAAGTAGTTTAATTAGTGATCATTGTGTTATGAAGTATTATGTAAACTATAAAATTCAAGATTCAGATCTTGATAGGTCAAACAAACAAACAAAAAATTAAACATTTTATATTTATTGTGTCACTACGCGTGACACTTAGTGATGAAACTGGAGCAATATTTTGACCATACAAAGAAATTCAGGGAAATTTTTCACTCGTTTATAATGTTCACTTTAGTTTTAAGCCATTTGTACCAATTTTTTTGGCTGATGTATTACCGTCTCCCCCGCCAGGGCTACAGGCCCTGATGCAATACATCAGTCGTCCTCGCCTGCCTGTTCTATCCTTGTTCTATCCTTGGTGATGTCGTACTCGTCTAAATGTTCTATCCTTGTTCTATCCTTGGTGATTATTGTTAGTCAAGGTTGTCATCATTCAATTGTACAAATAGCACAGAGATGCATCACTAACAAGAAGGACATCACCGTGTCAAACGACATTGCTTTAGTCCTCTATCTTTTAAATTCCTTTGTTCTATTTCATTTCTAATCTCCCCAACATTGCATAGGTGCCTCGAAGGCCTATTCTGATCACAAGCTTTATTAGGAACAATCTCCTTATGCCCCAGGATTAACCTAATGAGGTTTGCCAAGCGGAATTTGGCCTTTAATTCCAGCAATTACACCCAGTAAATATCATGTAGTTTTATTTTCTATACTTTGATTCATCAAAAAATTAAAATTTAGATGAAAATAATATGTCCCTTATTACAAGATTGGCAAAGAAAAAAATAAGGTTCTCAAAATCATAAACTACCTGACAATAGAGTTAGGAAACCAAACCAAAATTGACTCTATGATAACAAAAAATAATCAAATCCAAATTACCAGATTAACCAAAAATATACTAAATATACTAAATACAGTAAATATAGAAGGGAGCATGAAAATACCATAGTAATGGTGATTTACATGACAACTTCTAAGAAATATGAGAAATTACCTAAAAAGGAAACAATATCACATAATCATAATATCATAAGTTATAACCAATGTGTGAGAATAACTATAATAACTTACATCCTCAGTTATTGCTTATGTGGGATATTTCTAAGTCGACTTATCATTTTCTAAGTTACCAGCATACAAATATGAATCTAGATCTAGATGCATCAGAATTTTGAAAAGCTAACGAAATGTCGAGGAAAAGACAAGTAAAAAAATAAATATATTTTTATAATAAATAAAAACTTCATTTAAGAATCCCACGAGTAGAACTATCTGTTATAACCAAAGCAAGAGTTTTCATGCACATTATTATTAGCCATCCATGTACCTTAACTGAAAATTTGATAAGTTTTAACCATCATTCATTATTGATAATTTTGAATATCATTTCATCAAACACATGAAACAAGTCATAAGAGTGTTTTTGCAAGGCACATCCACATGTCCATATCAGTGGTGAATACTGAATACAATGGTTCATCCACATGTCCATATCAATGGTGAATATTGAATACACTGGTTCTCTTTAAGGCCATGGCAAGACTAAGTAACAATATGGATTGAAAAAAACAACACTACAATACGTAAAGATAAATTGGACATTGACTATGGAACTTGACCATAATGATAAGTCAATATCCAAAAATTGACAACAGACCTTGATCATAATGATAGGTCAAACCTTGAGCGAAAACCTTGATAGAGTAGACCTTGAGAGTAGGTCTTGATAAACTAATTTGTTGCTTAGTCTTTACAATTCCCTTCCACCACCAATGTTTGCACAAGGTAAAATTAACTTAGAGCATGTTCATCAAACTAATTCTTTGCTTAATAATGAACTGATATGGCCATAATGAATTGATATTGTTATAAGACATGAAAATTGTTTGAATACATCTATAACAACACAAAAATTTGATACAATTCAATATCAATATGTATATGGGCATGACACATGAAATTTGTGTGAATGAATACATATGGAGAGAAAGAGTAGTTACTTGATAAACTAAACTATGCACAAGGTAAAATTAACTTAGATCATGTTCTTCAAACTAATTCTCTGCTTAGCAATGAACCGATATGGTTATAAGACATGACAATTGTGTGAATACATCTATAGCAACACAAACAATTGATACAATTCAATATCAAGATGGATATCGACATGCCACATGAAAGTTGTGTGAATGGATACATATGGAGAGAAAGAGCAATTTTTTTATGATCTAAACTATTGTTGCAGTTTGCCTATTCACCCAATTTCAAAGAGTTGGGACTTATTTTCCAATGGACAGTTTTCCCAAATCTAAGGGTATATTATCACTCAAAGACCTTTGGTGCCTTCTTTCAAACATATGAGTTTGTTGATGTGACTAGTTTTTTTGCATCTCTTCCACCATGTTTCTCAACAAAACCATGGATGCCAAGGAGAACTAAAGGTCTACTCCTACATCACCAACATGCCTCGCATCAAGGAATCCAACATCAAGGCCGGTTTCATTTTTTTCTTTCTTTACCATCTACTCAGATTTCATCTGACTGTCAACTAAATCTGAAGGCTTGGTAGAATCTTTGTGTGTGCTTTTTGCAGGTTCTGATTGAGGATAAGAATGTGATGCAATTTCTAAGACTTATTTTCTAGTGGACAATGGAAAATTTTACTAAATTGAAGCGCATATTATCACTCAAATACCTCTCGTGCCTTCTTTCAAAACAAGCCACATGAGGTTGTTAATGTGGTTAGTGTTGGTTTTGCACCTCTTCCACCATGTTTATCAGAAAACATGTGGACTTCAAGGAGAACTAGAAGTCCTACTCTTGCATCGCCGACATGCATGTTGTCAAGAACTCCAACAACAAGGTTGGTTTCAATATTTTCTTTCTTTACCCTTTGTTGACATTTTTATTCAACCCTGGACAGGATATGAAAGCTTGCTAGAATTCTTGTTTGTGTGTTTTGCATGTTTAGAATAAGGATCAAAATGTGATCCATTTTTTGTCAATTGTGCCCTATAATAATTTTCCACCTAGACAAAGGTTGTACAATCATTACTAGAGTGACAAGAACCCCTACGCTTTGCATTATATCCTGACTTCAGTTTACTGGTTCTGTGAATCTTTTGCTTAGTTCCAAAACTTTAATTCAATAATTTTCTTCACTGGATTAGAATTTAATAAGACTAGAAAATCAGAGTCAATTCTTAAAATTCCCTCCATTACCCAGATATATCTTTGGCTAAACACTCGTCGTCACCAAATTACCTAAAGATAAAGTATATTACCGCTATACATTCTACAAATTATTGGTATTCTTTCGTCGGCTAAATGCAATCTACCCTATTTTTTTCCACCATTTAAGAAATTTGGTTAAATGACAAATGATAATTCTCGAATCTTGTCCAAGAAAAAATAAACAAAAAAGTCTGAAACATTTGTGTTCTCATGAGATACTGAGCAGAGGCATTGTAGGAAATGTTACTTCACAATTAATTAATATTTGTTAATGATGTCAGCTAACTGACATCCCTTCCTAATTCCCCATGTGGACCTATGAGCTAAGGCCACATTGCATCAGAAGCACTATTATAAGCGTAATTCACATAACACCGTAACCAATCAAAACTCAGAATACAAAAGAATACACGGAAAACCCACTCAAAACACATAAGTCGGACTTCAAATTCATTAAAACTACATATACAAATCTCTCAGGTCTGCTAATGCCAAACCTTTTCAGCGTTATTCTCCATCCTTGATCTGATTTCCGATCCAACGGTTTACACTTCACCCGATCTGTTGAGATTGCAACAAGATGATGGAGCTTAGTGAAAAGATTCGCCTTCACTAAGTGGGCCTGCAGGCTATTTTTGGTGCAAGTCTATTTTTAGACTATGTCTATTTTTAGACATAGGGATCATGTCTATGGATTGCAGGTTGCTGTTTATGGATGATTGATCAAGTTGGGAAAAATAGATGGACTTCTATTTTTGATGAAAGTGTGAGTGATCACAGTGTGAGTGATCAAGTCTATTTTTAGACTGGCTGTCAAAAATAGAAAAGTCAAATATTATTATCTCACAATAATATTTGGACTATAAACTTTGTCTTATTCTCTTGGAGCACTTCAGTTCGAGCTACGGATGTGGCAACATGCAGCTTGCATGAAGGAAATACGTGGTTCTTATGGGTTAGTTGAATATTTGCATGCATGACTCCAGTTAGAACTCAAGTGAGTTGAGTTTAGTGGACTGGAGGTGCAGTTGATGGAGTTGTGTTCAGTTTAGCTTTGTTAAACTGGTTGTATTTAGTCTAACTGGCGAATAGACTAGAGATGAGTTGGGTGAATTAGTTATTAATTAATTCACAAGTTATTAACTCATAATACAACTAATGAATACATCAGTTAACTCAGTTGCATGTCAGTGTATGTTCAGTTCAGCAGGGACAGGTGTTAGAGAATCAGATTGCTATCAGTTGTGACTATAGTTGTGCACCAGATCTTGCACAAATCAGGGGATTGAGTATGCCAATGAGTTTGCACATATTGTAGCTTGGAAATACGTGATTTAGCCAAGGAAATACGTGGCTGCCTTGGTATTATCGTCATTTCTCATGCAGGTATTGAGCAACGGAGGCAGGCAAGCAGCGGAAGAGATTTGAGCCAGAGATTGATTCAGATATGAGCTGTATTGTGTGTAGCAGGTGGAGCTGGTACTGGATTGCTTGTGATAAGCATTGTACTTTGTAATTTTACATGACTCAATCATTAATATATAGATAGTTGGGGTTTTTAGCGAGATGCTTTCCCCGGGATACATACTGTGTTAATGTGTGAATGCTCTTGATGTTTTATTGTTAT